>JAGSMR010001176.1:0-61116 GCA_029286605.1 Sericinus montela | reverse complement strand
ATACTTGCAGTCGCGTCATTCTTCTGGCAAACGTAATACATGAATTCTTTTCATTTCCCTAAACGAGCCAGTTCTTGGAATAAATTTGTGTTATCCTGTTCGTCTTTTGCTTGGAATTCGTGAAATTCGAATTCATGTTTCCTCTGATGAAAGAGATGTGATGTAAATTTTAAAGTAATGGAATAAAAATAATTTAATAATAACTACAAGTAACTTAAAAAACACATTACGTTATTAAATTTCTCATTTATTTGATAACAAAATGTCTAGAATGACTAATATATTTTGAAATTTTAATAAATGTTACACTATAAAAATTTTAAGTATCTTTTAAAAAACATAAAAAGAATAAAATTGTTAATTAGCAAAACTTGTTGCTTATTAATTTAAATGAAATGAGCAATACTTAGTGACATCTTACTGTTACTAACAACTGGGCTAATGGATCGTTAGTATAGCATAGTATGGTCTATTAGTTTCATGTCATGTTATTTTTTGATTTATTTTTCAGAAAACGGTCACGATAGCCGAATGGTTGGGTGATCGGAATTCGAATAATGGGTTTCTTCAAAACTCATATACTTCAAAACTTATAACCTTGTGGATGGACTATATTTTCTCGAGATTGTGGTATTTTTCTTGTTTCTGATTCCATAATACAAGTGTTTAACCTGCTTACTTGGGAATCAGAGCAATGTTATGTGGTGTTGTCCCGTCTATGTTTGTATTTATCTTATCTTAATGTACGATTTGGTTATCGTTGGCTTGAACATAAAGACGGCGACAGGCTCACCACCTGTCACGATATCCCAAAAATGTCTTCGGTGAAAGGTGGGTCGAAATGACTTAATTTTTTAGACCTAAGCTTTTTCCAGCGACTTTGTGTCGTTTGTATGTTTTTGATAAAAGTTTCAACAAAACATAAAATAAAAATGATATCAGGATTCTATTTCTATTCTATTCTAGATATTTTATTTCTCAACTAATAAAAGTGATTGTTAGCTTTCAAAGAAAAATCAAATCTTGAAATAAATCCGCTAAAGAAATTTACATGAGTTATCCAGCTTACTTTGGCATATTTGAAATTTATTCCTCGACGCTCGCTTGAGAATTTCTAAAATTTAAAAGTCCGACATTTTTTGTTCCATAAGATAATAATAATAATAATAATAATAATGCTTTATTCTTTAACCAATAATACAAATACAAAATGAAATAGGGCAGAGATCTTCTTTTAAGCAAAAAACCTGTGTCAGAAGATCTCGCTCTTCCATACCATGGTTACAAACTTGGTTCATAACAATTGTTTCTTTTACAAAATAAAATCTTACAGCCCAACTTTCTGTCATTCATCTAAATAAGTTACAGTATGGATATTAAAAAAATAAAGAAACTAATATATACAAAACTAGTCTATTTGCCTAAGCTGCGCATGTGAAAGTATGTGTGTGAGTGTGAGTGTGTGTGTGTGCGTGTGCGTGCGTGCGTGCGTGCGTGTGTGTGTGTGTGTGTGTGTGTGTGTGTGTGTGTGTGTGTGTGTGTGTGTGTGTGTGTGTGTGTGTGTGTGTGTGTGTGTGTGTGTGTGTGTGTGTGTGTGTGTGTGTGTGTGTGTGTGTGTGTGTGTGTGTGTGTGTTTGTGATAGAGAAAGAGAGAGAGTGTTAAAATACCAGTACTTATCTCAATTTCTATTCCGCAAAAGAAGTTCTGTATCATTATAATTTATACTTTTTAACCATTTTATTAATAATTGTTTACATTTATGCTGGTTACTTCTGTAAATGCTCAGTTTTGTGTTGATTTTGTTATATAGCTGACTTGATAGATTGTTATACTGGCTACTAGCAAATGATGTATTTATCTTCTGTGTAATGACTACTACGCCTTTCCTTCTTTTTTCTATGGCAGTTGGATCACAGGGTGTATTTTTGTGCCTCTTTAAAGTTGTGTGCAGTATGTATAATTTTCTAACTGTCAGAACGTCACAAATTTTATATAAGCTTTCGGTAGGAAATCTGAAAGGCTTAAAGTACATGACCTTTAATAACGCCCGCTGTGCTCTTTCTATCTCTAAGAACTTTGTTTTTAGCATACCACCCCAGATTGGAATGCGAGTATCAGAGTATTTGAGAATAGGCTGTGCCAAAGCGATATAAATTTTGTCAAAAAGATATTTTATAGCTACATGTCTAAGTTTTTTGAAGATCCATATAAGTTTTCTAATTCTTGAGGTAACCATTTCTATATGTGAGTGCCAAGAAAGCCGTTGGTCAATCATTACTCCAAGGTACTTTGTCGAAGATAGCCTATTAATTGATAAACAGTTATCATGATTACTTCCGTTGAAACATTTATGTATTCTTATGTCAAAGTCTGTGTGGGGTTGGGTTTTATTATTGATGGTAAAACACGTATAACTTTTTTTTTGTACATTAAGAGTGAGTAAATTCTTTTTAAGCCAAGCACTTATGCAAGCTAATCCTTCTTCAACATTATTGCGGACACCTTCCCACGAATTACCGTTAAACAAAACTACCGTGTCATCTGCATAAGAAAGAATTTGCCCCCCCCCCCGCAAATCACATAAATTATTAATATAAATTAAAAATAGGGTTGGGTCCAAAACACTACCCTGTGGGACACCATATGATATAATTAGTCATTACTTATATATTGACCAATTTTAACTTTTTGTTTCCTTTCAATCAAGTAGTCCTTCAGCAATTCCAAAGGAGTCCCTACAACACCAATGTTTTCTAATTTTTGTACTAGAATCGGTAATGAGACAGTGTCAAAGGCTTTCTTCAAGTCCAAAAACACAGCTAGACATTTTTTCCCTTTATCTAATTGATCAGTTATTATCGAGCTAAGAGACATTATTGCATCTTCCGTAGATTTGTCTTGTCTAAACCCAAATTGAAAATCGGAGAGTATTTTATATTTGTCAATAAAATTCATTAATCTTTTATTGATTAATTTTTCAATTATTTTTGAGATACAGGGTAGGATGGATATTGGTCTGTAATTACTCACTTCATTCTTGTTACCGTTTTTGTATACTGGTATAATAATGGATTGCTTTAATAGTAACGGGAAAACCCCCTTATTAAAGCAGAGATTAGCCAAGTGACTTATTACAGGTGCCAGTTCGTTCACAGCTAACTTAATAAACCTAGTAGGGATGCCATCCCATCCAGGGGCACTATCTGATTTCATTGACAAGATAATGTCATGCACTTCTATCGTATCCGTCTGTAATAAAACAAACGAGTTTGACTGCTTTTTTACATTACAAATACTTTTATTCATTGTCGCTGCATAGCCTTCTGACATACTTTTTTCAGCTAGATTTTTTCCTATGTTAGTAAAATAATTATTAACATAGTTGATGGACTCGTCGTGAGATGCTTTAACTTTGAGAAGTACTGAATTGTCAGTTTTAATTTGCTTTAGATCAGTGATATTTTTAATGTTGTTCCACAGACTTATAGAATTTCCGATAGACGACGCCAACTGCTGTCTTTCATATTTATATTTTAATTTCTTTATCAAATTATTACAAAAATTGCGATATCTCTTGTAACTTATTAAAAGTATATCATTATAAGGATCAAAACGTAGTCTTTTTTGCATTTGTTCCTATTTCGTATACATTTTAGTATGCCTGGAGTAATCCAAGGTTTTATAACACGTTTATTTTTTGGAATTTGTTTAGTTATTGTATATTCCTGCAGTGAGTCATTTATTTTATTAGTTAGCATTTCAGTAACAGTATTGGGATTATCACAAAAAAGTATTTCTGGGAGGTTTTTGTTCTTTAAACTATTTAGCCTGTACATAATCGGTACTTGATTTGGTTTTTATACAGTTTTCTTTTATGATCACACTAGTTAGGGTTAACAATATCATGTAGTGATCAGTGATCGTTGTACTAAGCACTGCAATTTTTGCCATGTCCTTTTTTTCAAATTTGAGCATAAAGTGATCCAGACAGTTGTTCCCCCTAGTGGGCAAATAATGTCCGGGTAGAAGTCCGTGTGTACTTAACATATTAAGATAATTAAATCTATTGTTACGTTCGTTGGCTTGCTCATCTTGCTTAGAAATAATATTTATACTCAGATCTCCTGTTACTATAATTTCTTTATGTGATTTTAAGGTGCTTAGGTGTGTATTTATGGAGTTGATGAATACGTTGGCGTTGTTGTCAGAGGGTGACCGATATATACACAATATAATAAATCCTAGAGTTTCTATTTGTATACATGATGCATGATCTACTGTAACTTCTTTTATATTGGCATTAATACTATTTTTGACATATACTACTACTCCATCACTCTGATTTAAATGACGGGTTGTAGCAAAATGCGTATAATTAGTTTTATACGGTATATTTTTATTTGGTGCGACCCAGCATTCGGTTAATTAATATATCTGGTTCAAATTTTAGGTTATTAAGTGTTATATTGAGATCATCGAAGTTACTGTAAATACTCCTGATATTTTGTGAAATAATTATTAAGTCATTTTTCTTTATATGTATAAAGTTTTCAATGTCTTCTATATCACAGGAGACTGAGTGAGCAATCTCTGCATCATCGAGTTCATTGATTATTTTAACAGAATTATTCATAATTTAAGTAAATGGCACATGTTAGTGTAACTATAGCTTGTTGATACTTGCAAACGAGATATTAAATTGACAACGCATATTCCGACAGGCAAAATATAGTAAAAATGATACAGCCATATTTTTATGTCTGTTGATACGAACACATGGAAGATAAGCACAATTAGTATGAAGTTTAATTTTTGTATGTAGATGAGTGTATGTTCTGGTGGGTATAAATGTAGCAACGTATATGTTTTATGACTGTAAAGTGTATGTGTGTGGTTAGGTTCAGCAGCATAGATATAGACATTAAAATAGAAAATATTGATTTTTAAAATTTTAAACATTTTAAATAGAATGAAATTGACATGCAATATAAGTAAGTATCTCATAAGTATTACTCTTACTAGTCCATAAGATAGTCATGAGTCTTGCTGTAGGTGTTGAACTTGCGCTTCAGATTTAATTGTTATAATTTGCGAGGTCTCGTTTTTTCTTACATAAACTTTCCCATAAGCTGTCCAGCAATACTTATACTTTTTTGATCTGACGAGATCTCTTGCTGGGAAGTGTAAGCGAGAGTCTTTTGCTGTTAACTGCTCTGTAATGAATATGGGTGTATCTTCTTCAGCATGAAATCCTAAATGTTTGGCGCATAACTTAGTCTTGTGTTTCATATTGAAAGTTTTACAAACCTTTAATACTTCAGATTTTATAAGCGTAGAAGATGTTTCCACAACTATAGGAGTGTTGCGTACACCCTCCTTTTTACTTTTTACTCTGTAAATGTCTTTTATATCGGTTTCATTTAAATCAAGATATTATGTATTTATAAGAATATATTTATAGCATTGTATATTTCCAAAAAAAAAAAATACTATGCATTTTATGTCCATTTGTATTTATTTCGTAAAAATAGAGCACGCATGTGTGGGAGGTAGGATTAATTTTGCAGTAATAGGGGGAAGGATGCCCTTCTTCTTTTCGGACCAGGCAAACATGGCACAACAACGAAACCAATCAGTTTTGTATTCCGATTTAATATTACATGCTGCTTATTACCTTACGTTTACAATTTTACTTTTATTGCACCGATGATGCTTAAGTCATCAACATTTTTAATGAACGTTGGCTGAAAAACTTTATTGAATTTGTCCACGAGTGTTATGTCTCCAGAGACTAAGCGGCTTTTGCCGCCGACAATGGAGACAATTATGACGAAGCCGGTCCCCATAAGAGATAAATTAATTGTTTATTATTTCAGTGAATACTAACAATATTCCAACAGATGCGCAACCCGGTAACAGATAATAGTTATTAGTTACAATACGATGTGTGAAAATTACTGGTGAAAGTTGTTAGTGAGTGATAAGTCACTAAGAACTTTCACTATGGTCATAGAACGGAGACATAGATATCGCCAGGATTCAATCCATGGACAACTCTTCAATACATGGACAACTTTTCAAGTGTTACGAACACAAACATATTGAAACTGAAATTATACATAAATATTTTCATATAGCTTTAGGACAGTCACTTTCATTTTAGTTCTAATTGTAATTAGGATATCAAACAGCAATTAAATATGTTTAACTCCGAGGCGACTTCAGAACACAAGTTCGTTTCGTACAAAGCGTTGAAACATTATGAAAGTAAGATGAAGTTATAACCTCGTTAGCCAGTGCGGATGCTGGGAATTTTGTAGCGAATGGATGGGACAGGAAGATGAGGCAGTGGGAGACTCTTTCAGTAAATGTATCCGAGCTCAATTTTATTTTTATTTAATTTTGGCAAATTGTAATTTTAAAACTTAATATATTTTATACGTCGTAGAGACCAAAGTGGAGGATTTTTGGACAATGTTAGGCCAGTTATACGACTTTGTAGATTTTGTATGTAGTGTGAGTTGATCGAAGACCTCAGAGTGATCTTTAGAGACCAAGCGACACATTTTAAGGCAAGGCAACGCCAGTTACAAGATTAGATAAATTGTGTATGTTGTTTCATGGCAATGTGAAATAATAATATTACTGACACTGGTATTAAATGAATCTGAGACAAAAAAAATTGACACGATAATACCAACAGTCATGATTTCCGATTAGTTGGGTGATCGGAATTCGAATCTAGACACCAGAGTTCGATACCGAGATGGTACTAAAGTACGGTGGTACTAAGGAAACTAATGGTTTTTTTTTCAGAAACTTATGTACTATTTATTCAACTTCTTCGACATATAAGGGCTCCCCGCTTAGGGGGTGACCACTTTAATAACTTAATTGCTTAGATCTCTGTCTACTCTAGTATTGGGAATGCCGTTAAGACGTGAACAGAATTCAAAGCAGAAAAGCTCATACCGCCGAGTCACCACTGAAATATAACTATTTTATAATTGTGATTGTTTTTGCATACGTACGTAAATCGATAAATCGATCGTAAATCGATATTGTGGAATTCATGATCCGTCATATCAGAGCTTTTTTTATAGAAAAGGGAGGCAAACGAGCAGGTGATGGTAAGTGAACACCCGCAATATCAAAGGCATAGCAGATGCGTTGCTAGCCTTACTGTGCCCCCCCCCCCTCCCCCTCTTGGCCTCCGGTTACCTGCACTTACCAGACGATACGCAAAAGTTTGTTAGACTTCTACTTCACGCCGGTATTCTGTGAGGTCGTGGTATTTCCCCGAACGAGCCGGCCCATTCATGCAAAAACAAAAGAAGCTGATACGTGGCTCTACCACTGTTAAAAGTTTGTTAAAAAACTTAAAAGCTTGTCCATCATTCAAGAAATGAATTAAGTAAATTTCTTAATGCATAGTCCTTGACATGATAAGTAGAGATAAAACCTTACATGTCTCTTTTGCTTCTTTCAAATTCATTAGTTTTTATTGTGAGTATTATTATCTCTTTATCGTATGTATATTTGTGGATCGAAAGGATTAAAATGTTTAGTCCTCTAGCTACCCCTATATTAAGAAATGTGTAAAAATCTAAATTGTTATCCTTAATCTTTCTAAAGTGAAGACAAATCTAAATATTAAGATCTTAGACCACCTAGGTATTTCTTATTGTTCTAATCATAAACATAAGAAAGTCACGATAGCCGAGTTGTTGGGTGGTCGTAATTTCGAGTCAAGAGACCCGAATTCGATCCACAGGTGGCAGTACCAATGAGTTTTTTAAAAACTTATGTACGAATTTCATCGTTGGCTTGGACATAAAGTCGGCGACGGGCTCACCACCTATCACGTTGTCCCGAAAATATCTTCGGTGGAAGGTGAGTCAAAGGGACTTAATTATCTAGACTAGACATCTGTCTACCCCTGTATTGGGAATTGCGTGAAGATATTTTTTTTAATTATATTAAGATAGCCGATTGTATATAGTCACGATAGCCGAGTGGTTGGGTGGTCGAAATTTCGAGTCAAGAGAACCGAGTTCGATGCCCAGATGCAGGCTCGTACAAATGGGTTTTTCTAAAACCTATGTACAAATTACATCGTTGGCTTGGACATAAGGACGGCAACGGGCTCACCACCTGTCACGTTGTCCCGAAAATATCTTCGGTAGAAGGTGGGTCGAAGGGACTTAATTGTCTAGACTATACCTCTGTCTACCCCTGCATTGGGAATTGCGTGAAGATATTTTTTTATTTTTTTAATTATATTAACAATTAATAAATTTTATATTTGTATGTCGGTTATTGACATGTTTGATCTTTCTGTTTTATAGTTGTCGTCTTATGTACACTGTTTCTAGCAAATAAACGATTGATTAATTGATAGAATTGAATATTAAGATAACTTTTTTGTAACCTCCGACTGCTCCAATAATGAGAAACACGTCATACAGCATTGGGTATCAGGACTAATTTTTTCTAACCTCTGATTTCTCCAATATTGATGAATGCTTGAATATAAAAAGGTATAAAAATATCATATTAAGATATTCTTCGTTTTACCACTTTTAGTAAGATGTAACCAAATTAATAGGATTGTGGCTGTCGTTATTCTATCTTTACGGCGGATCTCGAGCGATAAGGTGAGTCAAAGGGACTTAATTGTCTAGACTAGACATCTGTCTACCCCTGTTTTGGGAATTGCGTGGAGATATTAAATATATATTTTATAATCATAAACATATTAATTTTTATACTAAACTGCAGATAACATTACTACAATCAAGTACATTTTACATACATATGAGATAACTAAATCAATCGAAGCACTTTGCCTTTAAGCCTCCAAACACATGCTAACTTGGGCATCATATAAAGCTATCCTCAAATAAATATGTTGCCAAGTGATATTATGTCGAACCGTAATAAAACTCGCCAAGTCTTTTATTTCTAAGTCTACTGAAAAAGGTCCGCAACCTCAAGTTACTTTTATATCAACATCAAATACAATTTATTAACGTATCTGTATAAAAATATTCCATAAGCATTGAATGTATGAACTTGTTGGCTACCAGTGGGTTTAAAATAAATATTTCCACTCGCAAACAGACACATTGCAGTATTTCAACAGTATAACGATGTATAGTTTAACGAGTTACACCGTCGGCTCGTTATTTGCTTACGCTCGGTCAAACTACGTGCTACGTAAAGGAATAAAGCCTTACTAGGGAATAAACACGATAAATTTATTATTATTTCCTGATGACGATACTTTTTAATTTTGAAAATCAAACGACAATGTGTTACACTTGGCAAAGTAAATAATGCTATGTCAGGAATAGATAACTAAATAAAGTATATAAACATCTTCACGCCATTTCTAATACTTGGCTAGACATACGTCTAGACAATTAAGTCGTTTCGACCTAACCGAAGAGAGTTTTTGGGCAACGTGACAGATGGTAAGCCCGTCGCCGTCTTTATGTCCAATCCTACGATATAAATCGTACAAAAGTTTTTGAATAGAATTTCGATAATATTTTTTTTTAATTTATATTTTTTTTAATGTTTTAATTTAAAATAAGAAATATCTTCACGCCATTCCTAATACAGGGAAAGACAGAAGACCACCCGATCCACTTCGATCCACCTACCACCGAAGATATTTTGGGACAACGTGTCAGGTGGTGAGCCCGTCGCCGTCTTATATGTCCTAGACAACGATATAAATCGTAGATAAGTTTTGAAAAATACCCATTGGTACGTGCCGGCCACCTGGGGATCGAACTCGAGTCTTTCGACTGGAAATTCTGATCACCCAACCACTCGGCTATCGTAAAATAAATCTTACTCATCAAAGGAAGTATTGTCACACAGGGTCACAAATTACGAGTAGTAATATTATTTCTGAATAACACGTCAATCAAATTAAAAAAAGTCTTTTAACATTGAAAATAAAATCGAGCCTCTTTAAAAGGTCATAAAATTCTTCATTCATACCTAATTGGGATCTAATGGACTCGTCATGGAAACGGTAAATTTTTCATGGAATTCATTTCAAAAGCTCTATCATTTGACGCCTCCCAGTGATGTCCAGTGACAAATTGAATTCTTATAGTAGCCCGTATTTATAGCAGCACGTTGTGATTTTTTTATATTTGGCTTTTATATTTTCACGTCAATCCCCCATGCTAGGGAAGGCAGAGTTCTAGATAGAATTTTTTGATCCATTTTTCACAGAAGCCTATTAGGTACAACGTGACAGATGGTAAGCTTGTCCCCATCTTTATAAATCGTACCCCAACTATATAAATCGTACATAAGTATTGAAAAACTCCATGTTATGAGCTTACCTCCTGGGGATCTAACTCAACTCAACTATTCAGCAATCTTGACTAAAAAGGGACATAAAAGTAGGTAATCTTTAATTTATAACTTAACAAAAAGCAGTGAATATTTATTAAACGTTAATGTCGAACATTAATAGAGAAAGACACGTAGCGCTAGCGTAGGATTTTATAAGGAAAATGCCTTTCCATGTCGGACATGATCTGCCGGAGGAGAAGGTCGCTTAATGGGAGACAATTAAATTAATTGTTGCCTTTCTTTGGCATGCTTCCTAAGACGCGTGACTATCATTACTGTCGTAATGATAACAACAGGCATATGGGGTGTTATTAAGTGAATTTGTTTTATTGGTAATTTCTTATGTAATTTAAAACGAGCTGATTTTGTACATTAAACAGAAATCTTCTAGCGATTCCTAATATTGGGGTAGATAGAGGTCAATTAAATCCACCGCAGATATTTTGGAGACATGCTGTAGAGAAATTATTCTTTTTACATTTTAAAGTTAGCTTAGTTATCACATTGTAACAGATGGTAAGCTCTTCGCCGAAGTAATATATAGAGAATTCTAACCAACCCAGTCTCTTAAAATGTTAGAATATTGTCAATTTACGCATTATACATTTTTATTACTAATATTTATACTATATTTACTAATATTTTTCAACAATAGTTGAAAGCACAAGTTACCTTCACAAAAAAACCTTATATGAACTACTACTAATATTCAGTAATACCCATTGTTAAAAACAAAACCCTCATGAATATAAAACTTTAAGAGATTAATAAGAATTTCAACAAAACTTAAAATAGACAAGTGATTCTATTTCTCAACTGGCGAACGTGATTATTACCTTTCATAGAAAAATCAAATCTTTAAATGAATCTGCTAAAGAAATTTACATGAGTTACCTAGCTTCCTTTGTCATATCTAAAATTTATTCCTCAACGCTCGCTTGAGGATTTCTAAAATTTAAAAGTCCGACATTTTCTTGTTCCATAAAAAAATATATATTTAGTAATTTAATTGCATTGTTTATTACCCAATTTAATGATTTTTAAAGCATATTTTTAATGCTGAAATTTTATGTGATTAAATTAAAGAGAAAAATGTTTTTAAAATTTCAACTGATACGAGTGGGATTCGAACCCACGTCCTCTGCCAAACCGTAGCAACGGTTTTTCTCTTTAATTTAAGCATTGCATATTTTAACACTTTTCCCTCAGTCGCGCGTTAACCATTCGGCAAAGTGATATAAAAATATTAAAGCATTTTTCACATTACAATTCACTTTTACTTATTCCACATTTATTTATATTAAAATACCTAATCGGTTTGATGATGAAGTTCATTTCAACAACACAGCTTTAATGATGAAGTTGATCATTAAAGCATTTTATGTCAATTTGTATTTATTTTGATTCTGATGACTTTTCAGTTACCAAAATTTGACTAGAAGTCAACCACCACAGTAGCTGCCCGCCAGGTCGGGTGATCGTGACCTGGGGAGGAAGTCTCCACCATAGTGCTATCGGTGCTACTGTATATACGTTTACACGTATATACAGTACTTGTAAGAACTTTTACATCGTAATTTAAGATGTCAATGTGTTTTTTCTTAAGCCGATTGACCAGGCTTAAGAAGGAGGACGGTGGCGTAGCTTCGACAAAGGCTGAGGTTCTGGAAGAGATCGAGAGGTTTTATGGACAGTTATATACCTCAGTAGCCAAACCCATTGTTAACTTGGCCAAAGATCCAATAGGATTGCCCTTAAACAGCTCAAAAATAACAAGGCGGCGGGCGAGGATGGAATCACAGCAGAGCTTCTGAAAGCGGGCGGAACGCCGGTACTCAAAGTCCTTCAGAAGCTCTTCAATTCCGTCCTGCTCGAGGGCGTGACGCCAGAGGCGTGGAATAGGGGTGTTGTGGTACTGTTCTTTAAGAAAGGCGACAATACCTTTTTATTTATTTATTTATTTATATATACTTTATTGTATACCACAAAGAAAAGAAATAAAAGTTACAAAAGAGAAGAAAGTCTTATGGGTAAATACAAAAAGGCGGTCTTATCGCTAAAGAGCGATCTCTTCCAGACAACCTTAAGGCTAAGGAAAATTGTATTATTGAACATAGGTAGGTGGTCCAAACAATAGACATACATACTAATATCTAAATAAACTAAACCTATATATTATATTATTACAACAATAATACACTAATATATACGAATAACCATGTTATATAATAGACATACTTACAACTAGATAAAAAATATAGATACATATAATACATATAATATAAATAATAAATAACATAATATAAATGGGAAGGAAAAAATAAAAACAAATGTCATCAGAGAGTTAACATAGGGACAAATAGTGATTTTTAACCTCAGTCTTAAATTTTTCTAATGTTTTTGCTCGATGGATATGCGGAGGAAGCTCATTCTATAAACAAATGGCTTTCACCGTAAAGGAATGCTTAAAATAGCTGGTTCTGTAAACATGAGGAGTGAGAATAAATTCTCCTGCAGATCGTAAAACTCTATCTGGTCTGTCATGACCAAGAAACTTAAAGTTGCTCTTTAAGTAACTTGGTGTCGTAGGATTGAACAATACACAGTACAGAAGAGATACAGTGTGCAGATTCCGGCGAAGGCGAATGGGTAACCACTTGAGCTTTGTACGAAAGTCGGAGACATGGTCATACTTGCGTAGACCAAAAATAAACCTAATAGCTAAATTTTGAATTCGCTCAAGCTTGTTTAGTTGAACTTCGGTTAAGTCAAGATAGCTTGCGTCAGCATAATCGAGAATGGAAAGGAGTAAGGATTGTGCTAACATAATTTTAGTAGGAATGGGGAGAAAAGAACGTAAGCGCCGCAAAGAAGCAATGGCAGCAAATGATTTCCTGCTAACTTCCTTTAACTGATGACACCACGAGAAAGTATTATCAAAGTGAACTCCAAAGTTTTTAACAGACTTGCTGAATGGTATCACAACGCTATTTAATGTTATTAAGGGAAGACTATCCCAGTCAACTCTCGAAATCCAGCCCGCTCCACCGATAATAATAGCTTGGGACTTAGATGGATTAATCGTTAGTCCATAGCTCTTACTCCATTGACTTACAGCAGTCAAATCACCATTAATGGTAGCAATTGCAGTGGGCAAGTTTTCAAAGGTTGACTGCGTGTATAGTTGAAAATCGTCTGCATACATATGATAGAGAGAAGTTATTTTGTGTGAAATTGAATTGATAAAAATAGCAAAGAGTAAAGGAGACAACACACCACCTTGAGGCACACCAGCACGTAATTCACGCCAAGATGAAAACTTATCTTCAATGCGAATACGTTGCCGTCTGCCCTCAGATAACTCTGAAACCAACCAATGACTGATGGAGATATGTTAATAGAACTCAACAGACTCAACAGAATGTCAAAATCAACAGAATTGAAGGCATTGCTGAAATCCAACAAAACCAACACTGTGAGCTGCTTATTATCCATGCCCCGTCGAATGTCGTCAGAGACTTTAATCAGCGCTGTAGTCGTACTATGACCTGTCCGGAAGCCGGATTGGTAGGGATTTAGAAGGGAATTTTTATTTAGATGAAGGCTTAACTGATGGTAAACTAGTTTCTCTAAAATCTTGGACAGAAACGGGAGAATGGATATAGGACGGAAGTCAGAAAAGTGCAAGGCATGAGCTTTTTGGGAAGAGGGGTTACTAGTGCACTTTTCCACGCTTCAGGAAACTGAGAGTTTGCGATAGATTCATTCAGGATATGCGTAATAATAGGAGTAACAATATCAAGAACAGGTAAGATCATGTTACGACTAATGCTATCATCTCCCACGGCATTGGACGGGACAGACAATATGTTCTTCTTAACATCACGTTCAGTGAAAGGAATGAAATTAAACGGTGGATAATCCGGAGTTGGCATTGAAGAAAGAGTGTTTAAAGTGAAATTCTTATCTAATGAATCAAATGTACGGGAAGAGGTAAAATGTTGATTAAGAAGTTCAATATCAATATCATGATTTATCGAGCTAGAAGACAATTTACCAACTCCAAGAGATCTAAGAAATTTCCAAACTTCAGTAGTGTCGCCGTTTTCGACAGATTTGTGAATGTGGCGTCGCTGCGCATCTCTACATAATGTATTGCAGCGATTTCTAATTTTGTTATAGTTCCGCAGATTTTTTCACAGTTGTCAGCCTTAAGCTTACTTTTTGCGTAGCCTTTTTTCGTGATTAATTTCTTCAGATCGTCTGTTAGCCATGGCGCAGGTAAATGTTTAATTTTTACTCGTTTAACCGGGGCATGCAAGTCATAAATTTGAATAAGGAAAGAGTTAAACAACTTAACTTTCATATCTACCGTAGGAGCATTTATAATTGCGGACCAGTCCAAACGACGCGTATCCTCAATGAGGCGCTCTTTATCCATCCCGCCAAAATTACGTAGCAGAAGAATTCTCGATTTTGCTTTGGGAGGGCGAATTTTATATGAGAGGAATAAGAGATCATGGTGAGAAAAAATATCAGCTTCATGCTGGCCATGATTGAGGACAAAATCAGGATTGGAAACAATAATAATGTCAAGTAATGATGGGATGCAATCAGGTACATTATGTGTTGCAGAAAGAGGCAATAAGTGTAGGTTACACGCATCAATCATCAATTTTAACTTTTACACCGGTTATCTCCTTTGAGTAGACAAGTATTAAAGTCACCCATAATGATGGTGTGACTATATGATGGGGTTAAATTTTCTAGTATGCTTTCAAAAGAAGCGAAATAATCAACATGGAGAGAGGGACTATAACAAACCCTAGAAGAATTTTGTTATGGGAAAATGAAACTTCGATAAATAGATGCTCGGCCGTATTAGAAGGAGGAGGCTGAGTGGACGAATTGACTATAGTAAAAGGAATATAAGAACGAAGATAAATCGCCACCCCTCCACCGCCCTTGCCTAAACGGTCGTTGCGAATGAGGTGAAATCCAGGTAAGGAGTAAGAAGTGGAAGGTAAACAAGGCTTCAACCATGATTCGGAGATTAAAATAGCGTGTATATTGCGAGACTCAAATGACGCAAGCATATCAGAATAATGAGCCGGAATACTTTGTGCATTTAGGTGAATGACATTAAAAGTTTTCAGAGAATCTGAGAAATTCGTATTAAGGGCATCTTTTAAAGGAATGGAAGATATTGTACTGTGAAAGCTTAAATCACTAGAGGAATTACCATTTGACTGCAATGACAAGAAATCACTGGATTCATCACTAAAATCACTATTATTAACTAACGACATTATGATTATAAAGTATAATATAAATATATAAAATATACGTACAACGAATAAACGAATACAAATATATATAGATATATACAATGCACAAACAGACCCTCCACCCGCCAGCAGTCTGAAAGAGATTAACAACCTTGAAAATATTCCAGGATTATTTAGAGCAATTAAAAAAAGATTAAATTATGAAATCGAGAAAACATAGGTATCAAGTTAAGAGAATAAAATAAAGATATCAAAATTACAATACCATCAAGTGAGACGTAATAATAACAACACAATAAGTAAGGAAAACATTTGCTACACAAAAAAAAAAAAAAAAAAATAACGTTAAACTAAAAGAAATAGCGTTACAATTATCGTAAATCAACAAAGCGTTAAAAAACATGCTAATCATAGATACGCAATTGTTGTCAAGAAAATGATATACGTCAGTCGGCGGTCAATATGTCTGTCAATATCAAAGTCATTTGTCAGTTGTCACGTAACTGTGATTGTTTACATAGTGTGTAAAATTAATACGAAGAAAGAAGAATATTAAAACTAACAGAATTAATGTACACAATACGTTTGTAATACGGTTGTAACACAATACGTTTAAAATACTTTAAATAAATGATCACAGAAACAACATTCACAGTATATATGAGGAACATAATAATCAGTTACGACACTGCAAAAAATAGATTTCATTTTTTTACCGCTCTCTTGGTTCTCATTTGAGTAGATCTGGCATCTTTCGTTACATCAGTAATCCCCACCGCACCAAACGAGGTCTGTGCCACCATTTCAGGGCTTGGAATAGCATCCAGATCCAGTCTGCAATGGATGCGATGCCGTGTTTGGCCAGCGCCTAATACAAAGATGGTGCCATCCTCGTCCAACATTTGGAAACTCCGAATCGCTGCCTCGCAGCGAGAAACACTTCATGCCGACTTTTTGTGAGGAATTCAGACAAAGTGATTCCGGTTCCTTTAAAGCTCTTTTTCGCCAGCCATACCTTGTCTTTCACCGCAAAGTTTTTAAATTTTATAAGGATGGCTCGAGGCTTATCAGTGCTGGGTTGTCCAAGACGGTGACACCGACTAATAGACTCTGCGGTAATACCTGGAATTTTTAAGTAGTTGGAAAACACTTTAGCAGCAGTAGTGGAAGTGTCTTCCTTCTTATCTTCAGCAACACCATGTACCAAGAGAATTTTTCGCCGAGATCTCATCTCCATGACATCGTTCTGTCGGGACAACAGTTCTACTTGCAATTGAAGGTTCTCCAGGGCAGTCAGAACAAAGGCACGGAATGTGTTGAACTGGTGATTGATATTAGATGTTGGGCTTGTGGCTGGTATTGCACTCTTAAGGTCCTTTTGGAATTCTGCCATTCTCAAGTTGAAGTGCTCCGTAAGATCAGCAACAGATTTCTTGATGGATTCCATGTCACTTTATGGTTATGAGTTTATAGGTTATGAGTGATAGTGATGAAAACTATATGCAGCAACGATTACAGGTTATTATTATTATCAGACTAAGTTGGCGGGAGTAGGGGGTCTATCACAGGTACATTTATCTAAACATATATTGGTATTTAACTATATTAAATATTAAAAATTTTAAGGCCGTAAAAATATGTGTCTACTTTATTCCACTCCTACCCTCAAAAAAAAGAAGAAGTCCTTTTTGAAGAACTACAGACCGATCACACTCCTAAGCCACGTCTATAAGCTGTTTTCGAGGGTGATCACGAACCGACTCACTAACAGGCTCGATGCCTTCCAGACTCCCGAACAAGCCGGTTTCCGAAAAGGCTACAGTACCATAGACCACATCCATACGCTGCGGCAGGTTATACAGAAGACCAGAGAGTATAACCGACCACTATGCTTAGCGTTTGTGGACTATGAAAAAGCCTTTGATTCGATCGAAACGTGGGTGGTGTTCCAATCTCTCCAGCGATGCCATATTGACTATCGGTATATGGAGGTGTTGAAGTGCTTGTACAGAAACGTCACCATGTCAGTCCGAGTACAAGAGCAGAAGACGAGGGCTATTCCACTGCAGAGAGGTGTTAGACAGGGAGACGTTATTTCTCCGAAACTGTTCACCGCTGCTTTGGAAGATGCCTTCAAGCTCCTGGAATGGAAAAGACTTGGCATAAATATAAATGGCGAGTATATCACTCACCTTCGATTTGCCGACGATATTGTGGTCATGGCGGAGTCGCTGGAGGATTTGAACATCATGCTCAATGACCTAAATGAAGTTTCCCAACAGGTGGGTCTTAGAAAGAATATGGACAAGACGAAGATTATGTCGAATGTCCATATTGCACCTTCACCTGTATGTGTTGGGAGCTCAGTTCTTGAAGTTGTTGACCAGTATGTCTACTTGGGTCAGTTGATCAAGGCAGACAGTTCCAGCTTCAAGGACGAGGTCTTTCGACGAATCCGACTCGGCTGGGCAGCGTTCGGCAAGCTCCGGAGTGTCTTCTCGTCCAAAATACCTCCAGTGCCTGAAGTCGAATGTCTTCGACCAATGTGTGTTACCAGTGATGACTTACGGGTCCGAAACGTGGTCCCTTACTATGGGCCTCATAAGAAGGCTCAAGGTCGCTCAAAGAGCTATGGAGAGGGCTATGCTCGGAGTTTCTCTACGAGATCACATTAGGAAAGATGAGATCCGTAGAAGAACTAAAGTCACCAACATAGCCCAGCGGATTAGCTTCTCGAAGTGGCAGTGGGCGGGGCACATACCGCGTAGAACCGATGGCCGATGGGGCAGAAAGGTTCTGGAATGGCGGCCACGTACCGGCAAGCGCAGCGTCGGACATCCACCGACTAGATGGTCGGACGACTTGACCAAGGTCGCGGGAAGACGCTGGATACAGGCCGCAAACAACCGGTCGTATTGGAAATCTTTAGGGGAGGCCTACATCCAGCAGTGGACTTCTTGCGGCTGATATGATGATGATGATGATGATGATGATGATGTGTTTTCCTAATTGTACGCCACTGGCGAGTTTCTTAGTAAGTAACTGGTAATAGGGAATCGAGATCGCCACAAGTCAATTCATCTAGTGCCTTTCAAGTGTTATGGAGAAAAACATGAAGAAACTGAAATTTATACATAATGATTTTCGTATAGCTTTAGGATAGTCGCTCTCATATTAGTTCTAATTGTAATTTGGACATCAAACAGCATGTTCTTAATTCTGTTTAACTGCGAAGCGACTTAAGAACTCAAGTTCGTATCGTATAAAGTGTTGGAACATTATAAAAGAAAGATGAAGTTCTAACCTCGTTAGCCAATGCGGATGCTGGAAATCTTGTAGCGAATGGGGGGAATGAGGCAGTGGGAGACTCTTGCAGTAAATGTATCCGAGTTCAATTTAATTACCATTTACTCTTTGCAAAATGTTATTTTAATACTTAATGTATTTTATTCGTCGTAGAGACCAAGGGACACATTTTAAGGCAAAGCAACACCAGTTACAAGATTTGTTAAATGTTCTATGTCTTGCAACATGCAAATGCTTGATTCACGGTAATGTGAAATGAAAATATTACAGACACTGATATTAAAGAAATCAGCAACGAAAATCTATAAACTGACACAATAACACCATCAGTCATGATAACCGATTGGTTGGGTGATCAGAATTAGAGGCAAGAGACCAGAGTTTGATTCCCATGTGGTAGGCTTGAACTAATATTTTTAAACTTATGGACGATATATCGTTCAATTGGACATAAAGGAAGCGAATGGAATTCAAAGCTGCGAAGCTCTTACCACCGAGCCACCATTATGTACGAATTATATATCGTTGGCTTGTAGATAAAGACGGCGACAGGCTCACCACCTGTCACGTTGTCCCGAAAATATCTTCGGTTGAAGGTGGGTGACAAGAGACTTTAGTGTCTAGACTAGACCTCTGTCTACCCTAGTATTGTGAATTGCGTGGAGATATTTATTTATTTATTTGTATTTTGTGTAAGTTGATCAAAGACCTTAATTCTTTCTTCCCCTAATTCTCCTTTTTTTCTAAGGAGAAATGCTAGAATATCCATACGTTCGCAATACCTGACAGCTCGTATCTTCGAAGCTTTCCTCCTGGTCTCCTTTATTTTCGGTGGCCAGTTACACTACCTGGCACGCACATCTAAGTAGCAATTGATACATCATCTTCTTGAGAGAAGGCCGAATTTATCTTTGATGATTATTCATGCATATAAATTGCAGTTTTCAAGCGACACATATTGAATAACCTAACTTATATTGCAGTAAATGGATCACATATCAAACTGTAAACGGTTCATATATCGAAGATAATATCTTAACTGAAATATAATTATGTTATTATTGTGATAATTTTTACATAAGAACGTGAATTGATTGAGTTATTACTTAATGGAATTATATGCAGTGCTGTTCATGATCCCTGGTATCAGTGTTTCTGCATTCAGAAAATAAAATAAATAAATATCTTCACGTATAGTCTTCCACGTGGTAGCCAGCGAGAACGGGGCACGACCCTTACATACTATTTTCGCTTCTTTCAAATTCATCATTTTCTTTATATACGCAATTTTAGGTATCCAAGTACCACCGATTCTTCTTTTTTCAAACAAAGGAAGTTGTTTCAAAAAGGAAGAGTCAGGAGACTCTTCCTTTTTAAACAATTTCCTCACATTTATATATTTATTTATTTATCTTCACGCACAATCCCTGACGGGGTAGCCAGAGAGAACAGATCGCCACGTGTCACGATCCATACATACTTCATTCGCTTCTTTCAGATTCATCATCTTCTTCATACATGCCCATCTAGGTATCCAAGTACTCTTGACCCTCTCTTCGAGCAATTTGCTCATATGGTCTTCGAAAGTTAGTCTCGGTCTACCTCGACACCTTTTAATATTAATTTTCGCGCTATATATTTTCTTCACCATTCGGTCTTCACTCATTCGCTCAACGTGCCCAAACCATCCAAGCACGCCCTTATCCATTTTTGTGACAAGGTCATCTTTCAAACCTGCCATATTGCGAATCTCTTCGTTTCGCTTTCGGTCGGCCATGGTAAGGCCGCACATTTTACGAAGAGATCGCATCTCCACTGCATTCAACCTGCTTTTATGCTTCTTCTGGCATACCCAGGTTTCGCTGCCATATAACAAAGTCGGTACCAACACTGCGTTATGTATTGCAAGGTCATGGTCATGGACATGGTCTTCGAAAGTTAGTCTCTGCTTACCTAGACCCCTTTTAATGCTAACTTTCGTGCTATATATCATCTTCACCATTCGGAAACACACATACGTTCAACGTGTTCAAATCATCACATCTCGGGCTTATCGATTTTTTGTGATAAGGTCATCTTTTAAATGTGCCATTATATTATTTTTTTTATTTATATACCTTATTACTCTTTATTCATAAAGGGTTACCGTAAGGTTAAAGGAATCACGGAGCGCCGGATTCGCGATTTTCTTTTAATCCTTTCTTTTTTCACGGATTGACAGACAGCCAAATTTAATTTTTGGTCACGTTATTGAAAGAAAATGTATGATTTCAATACGAACAATTTGTATAAGGAGAGTAATGTTCCAGGGAGTTGATGAATGCGGGTGGCTGGGAACCGCACTTTGTGGGAAATTATAGGGAAGTCCGCCAAAAGTCCAGCTAGCTAGTAGCCAAACGGTGTTTAGCAGTGGACTTTTGGGCGGCTGGAAAAAAAGTAAAGAGATGCATGTGAAATATATCTGTGACTTTAGACTAAAGCGAATTTTATTATTTAACTCATCTTCATTTACATTTTATGCGTATGAAAAATATCAAAAATTTCTACTGATACGGATAGGTTATGGTAGTTCGGTGGTTGGAGCGCCGCCAGCGTTATAGAGACTTCTTTGAAACCCGCTCGTGTAATTTAATATTTAATATCGTTAATTGTTTACATTATAGTACGTCTTTTCATAATAAATATGATAGCGGAGTGGTTGGGTTATATAGAATAGTATGTAATTTAAATTATGTTTTTTTTTTTTCAAATCTTATTAACGATTAAAAATCGTTCTCTCGCCTTATTTATTAAAGACGGTGACAGACTCACTACTTATTAAAGATGGCAACATGCTCAGCACCTATCAATTGGCCCCAAAATAAACTACGCTGATATATCGCAAGGACTAAATTTTCTATACCTCTAGCTAAATAATCCTTAGTTTGTTTTACAAAACTGAAAACACACTAAAACTTATTAAGAGCTTACACCACCTAGGCATCAGTAATTTGCTCAAATCATAGACCTACGTAATTTAAATATTAAAAAGCAGATAACATTACTACTATCAAGTTCATTATACAGACATATGAGGTAACTAAATCAATCGAATCACTTTGCCTTTAAGCCGCCAAACACATGCTTACTTGGGGATCATATTAAGCTATCTTCAAATAAATATGTCGTCACGTGATATTATGTAGAACCGTAATAAAACTCGCCTATTTCGAAGTCGCTCGAAAAAAAAGGGCTGCGACCTCAAGTTACTTTTATATCAACATCAAATACAATTTATTAATATATCGCTATAAAAATATCCCATAAGCATTGAATGTTTGAACTTGTTGGCTTCGAGTGGGTATAAAATAAAAATTTCCACTCGCAAACAGACAACTGCAGAAACAATCCGCTCGATTGCTCTACAAAATACACAATGTAGTATTTCAACAATATAACGATGTGTAGTTTAACGAGTTACACCGTCGACACGATATTTGCTTACGCTCGATCGAACATCAAGTGCTACGTAAAGGAATAAAGCCGGCATTATTTATACCTGATATGTTTCTTCTGTTATTGGTGTACCTTACTTGGAAATAAACACGATTTAGTATTATTTGCTGGTGATACCTCATTAATATTTAAAATCAAACTACCTGTTGTTACACTTACATACATACATACATATAATCACGCCTCTTTCCCGTAGGGGTAGGCAGCGACCATTTCTTTCCACTTGCTACGATCCTTACATACTTGTTTCGCTTCGTCCACTTTCATTATTCCCTTCATACATTCTCTACGATTAAGGGTACTCTTGACCTGGCCTTTTTTCAGGACGTCCCTGATTTGGTCTCGAAACGTCCGCCTAGGTCTTCTCCTTCCTACACTTCCATTCACACTCGCCTTATATGCTTTTTTCGTCAATCGTTCTTCATTCATTCTCTCGACATGGCCTAACCATCTCAGCATACCTTTCTCAATGTTAGTCACTACATCTTCTTTCAGACCACAACGTTTCCTTATTTCACTATTTATTATCCTGTTGCTCAGTTGAACTCCTAACATACTTCTTAATGCTCTCATCTCAACTGCATTTACTCTGCTTTCATGTTTCTTCTGCCATACCCAAGTTTCACTTGAGTGTAAGTTGCAACCGTACATGAGTGACGGAACCAAAACTCCCCTATGCACAGCCAAACGAGCCTTGTTAGACACCATCCGACTGCTCATAAAGGAATGCAAAGCTCCATTCACGTGTTCCTTACATGTTTCCTGCATTCACTCTTCTTTCAATATCACTCTCACACTTTCTATCTCTTGTGAACTTTGAACCCAGATACACAAACTCATTCACCTGTCCATTTTTTTCATCTCCAATCATTATATTGCAGTATGTCATGGCCTCATCTCTTTCAAACACCATCACTTTCGTCTTCTTTACATTCATATGATTATATGTTATGTGTTATATGTTACATTATATGTTACACTTGACGAGGTAAATAATGCTATGTCAGCAATAGATAACTAAATAAAATAATAAAAACCATTAAGTACATAAATATCTTCACGCCATTTCTAATACTGGGATAAAAAGTCTAGACAATTAAATCATTTCGACCTAACCGAAAAGAGTTTTTGGACAACGTGACAGATGGTGAGCCCGTCGCCGTCTTTATGTCCAATCCAACGATATAAATCGTACAAAAGTTTTTAAATTGAATTTCGATTATATTTTTTAGTAATTTATATCGTTTTAATTTAAAATTGGAAATATCTTCACGACATTTCTAATACAGGGGCAGACAGAAGACCAGTCTAGCCAATTAAGTCCCTTCAATCCACCTTCCTCCGAAGATATTTTGGGACAACGTGTCTGGTGGTAAGCCCGTCGCCGTCTTATATGTCCAAGACAACGATATAAATCGTAGATAAGTTTTTAAAAACCATTGGTAAGAGCCGGCCACCTGGGGATCGAACTCGAGTCTTCCGACTGGAAATTCCGATCACCAAACCACTCGGCTATCGTAAAATATATCTTCCTCACCAAAGGAAGTATTGTCACACAGGTACTCATAATGTTATTTATGAATAAAACGTCAATCAAATTTTAAACAAGTCTCGTAAAATGAAAATAAAATCAGAGCCACTTTAAACGTTCATAAAGTTTTACATTCATACCTAATTGGGATCTAATGAACTCGTCATGGAAACGGTAAATTTTTCATGGAATTCATTTCAAAAGCTTTATTATTTGACGCGTCCCACTGATGTCCAGTGACAAATTGAATTCTTTCTTTATTTATAGAAGCACGTTGTGATTTGTTTATATTTGCCTTTTTTATCTTCACGTCAATCCCCCACGCTAGGGTAGGCAGAGGTCTAGATAAAATTTTTTGATCTATTTTTCACAGAAGCCTATTAGACGAGTTAGTTGATTGAAGGTACAACGTGACAGATGGTAAGCTTGTTCCTATCTTTATGTCAAAGCCAACTATATAAATCATACATAAGTATTGAAAAACTCCGTTGCTATGAGCTTACCTCCTGGGGATCTAACTCATCCCAACTATTCGGCAATCTTGACTCTAGAAGGACATAAAAGGTAATCATAAATTTATAACACCATCCGACTGCTCATAAAGGAATGCAAAGCTCCATTCACGTGTTCCTTACATGTTTCCTGCATTCACTCTTCTTTCAATATCACTCTCACACTTTCTATCTCTTGTGAACTTTGAACCCAGATACACAAACTCATTCACCTGTCCATTTTTTTCATCTCCAATCATTATATTGCAGTATGTCATGGCCTCATCTCTTTCAAACACCATCACTTTCGTCTTCTTTACATTCATATGAATGTAAAGAAGACGAAAAAAAAAAAAAGTCACGATAGCCGAGTGGTAGGGTGGTTGGAATTTCTAGTCAAGAGACCCGAGTTCGATCTCCAGGTGGCAGGCTCGTAACAATGGGTTTTTCAAAACTTATGTACGAATATCGTTGGCTTGGACATAAAGGCGGCGATGGGCTCACCACCTGTCACGTTGTCCCGAAAATATCTTCGGTGAAAGGTGGGTCGAAGGGACTTAATTGTCTACCCCTGTAGTCTACCTCTGTCTACCCCTGTAGAGGGAATTGGGTGAAGATATTTAATTTAATTTAATGTAATTTAATAAATTTATAACAACACAAAAAGTAGCAGTGAATATTTATTAAACGATAATATATAACATTATACCTTCCACCTGGGGATCGAACTCGGGTCTCCTGACTCGAAATTCCGACCACCCAACCGCTCGGCCATCGTGACTTCAGAATTGACTTGAGACTTGAGAATTTGACTTCAGAATTTTTAAAATTTAAAAGTCCGAAATTTTCTTGTTCCATAAGAAATTATGTACTTAGTAGAATATAAAAAGTATTTTTAAAGCATTGCATATTTTTATAAAAATACTAATCATTTTATCACCATTTCTATTTATTTTATAAAAATAGAGCACGCATGTGAGGGAGGTAGGAATCATTTTGTAGTACTAGGGGAAGGGATGCCCTTCTTCTTTTCGTACCAGGTAAACATGGCAATCCATCGACTAATCTTTAAGTGTTACAAACACTTGAGGAATAGTCGATGTATAAATAGTAATATGAAAGCTGAATTTTATACATAAAGATTTTCATATGGGTTTAGGATAATAGCTCTCATTTTATTTCTAATTTTAATTTGGACATCAAACTACTTGTTCTTATAAATTATTATAAATCACGATAGCCGAGTGGTAGGGTGGTTGGAATTTCTAGTCAAGAGACCCGAGTTCGATCTCCAGGTGGCAGGCTCGTAACAATGGGTTTTTCAAAAACTTATGTACGAATTGTATCGTTGGCTTGGACATAAAGATGGCGACGGGCCCACTACCTATCACGTTGTCCCGAAAATATCTTCGGTGGAAGGTGGGTCGAAGGGGCTTAATTGTCTAGACTAGACTTCTGTCTACCCCTGTATTGGGAATTGCGTGAAGTAGTTTTTTTTTTAAACTTGTTCCTAAATATGTTTTACTGCGAAGCGTCTTAAAAACGAAAGTTCGTATCGTACAAAGCGTTGGAACATTATGAAAATATGATGAAGTTATAACCTCGTTAGCCAATGTGAATGCTGGGAATCTTGTAGCGAATGGATGGGACAGGAAAATGAGGCAGAGGGAGACTCTTTCAGTAAATGTATCCGAGATAAATTTAATTATCAATTACAAGATTTTATAAATTTTGTATGTCTTGCAACATTCAAATGCATGATTCACGGTAATGTGAAATAAAAATATAACAAACACTGTTATTAAATAAATCAGTAACGAAAAACTGTAAACTGACACGATAACATCATCAGTCGTCATGATAGCCGAGTGGTAGGGTGGTTGGAATTTCTAGTCAAGAGACCCGAGTTCGATCTCCAGGTGGCAGGCTCGTAACAATGGGTTTTTCAAAACTTATGTACGAATATCGTTGGCTTGGACATAAAGGCGGCGATGGGCTCACCACCTGTCACGTTGTCCTGAAAATATCTTCGGTGGAAGGTGGGGCAAAGGGACTTAATTGTCTAGACTTGACCTCTGTCTACCCCTGTATTGGGAATTGCGTGAAGATATTTAATTTAATTTAATTTAATTTAATTTAATAAATTTATAACAACACAAAAAGCAGTGAATATTTATTAAACGATAATATATAACATTATACCTTCCACCTGGGGATCGAACTCGGGTCTCCTGACTCGAAATTCCGACCACCCAACCGCTCGGCCATCGTGACTTCATAATTGACTTGAGACTTGAGAATTTGACTTCAGAATTTTTAAAATTTAAAAGTCCGACATTTTCTTGTTCCATAAGAAATTATGTACTTAATAGAATATAAAAAGTAAAAGTTTTTAAAGCATTGCATATTTTTATAAAAATACTAATCATTTTATCACCATTTCTATTTATTTTATAAAAATAGAGCACGCATGTGAGGGAGGTAGGAATCATTTTGTAGTACTAGGGGAAGGGATGCCCTTCTTCTTTTCGTACCTGGTAAACATGGCAATCCATCGACTAATCTTTAAGTGTTACAAACACTTGAGGAATAGTCGATATATAAATAGTAATATGAAAGCTGAATTTTATACATAAAGATTTTCATATGGGTTTAGGATAATAGCTCTCATTTTATTTCTAATTTTAATTTGGACATCAAACTACTTGTTCTTATAAATTATTATAAATCACGATAGCCGAGTGGTAGGGTGGTTGGAATTTCTAGTCAAGAGACCCGAGTTCGATCTCCAGGTGGCAGACTCGTAACAATGGGTTTTTCAAAAGCTTATGTACGAATTGTATCGTTGGCTTGGACATAAAGATGGCGACGGGCTCACCACCTATCACGTTGTCCGAAAATATCTTCGGTGGAAGGTGGGGCAAAGGGACTTAATTGTCTAGACTAGACTTCTGTCTACCCCTGTATTGGGAATTGCGTGAAGTAGTTTTTTTTTTTTTAAACTTGTTCCTAAATATGTTTTACTGCGAAGCGTCTTAAAAACGAAAGTTCGTATCGTACAAAGCGTTGGAACATTATGAAAATATGATGAAGTTATAACCTCGTTAGCCAATGTGAATGCTGGGAATCTTGTAGCGAATGGATGGGACAGGAAAATGAGGCAGAGGGAGACTCTTTCAGTAAATGTATCCGAGATAAATTTAATTATCAATTACAAGATTTTATAAATTTTGTATGTCTTGCAACATTCAAATGCATGATTCACGGTAATGTGAAATAAAAATATAACAGACACTGTTATTAAATAAATCAGTAACGAAAAACTGTAAACTGACACGATAACATCATCAGTCGTCATGATAGCCGATTGGTTGGGTGATTAGAATTAGAGGCAAGAGACCAGAGTTCGATTCCCATGTGGTAGGCTTGAACTAATATTTTTTTAAACTTATGGATTTAAACTTATAAAGGCGGCGACGGGCTCACCACCTGTCACGTTGTCCCGAAAATATCTTCGGTGGAAGGTGGGGCAAAGGGACTTAATTGTCTAGACTTGACCTCTGTCTACCACTGTATTGGGAATTGCGTGAAGACATTTTTTTTATGGACGATATATCGTTCAATTGGACATAAAGGAAGCGAATGGAATTCAAAGCTGCGAAGCTCTTACCACCGAGCCACCATTATGTACGAATTATATATCGTTAGCTTGGAGATAAAGACGGCGACGGGCTGACCAACTGTCACGTTGTCCCGAAAATATCTTCGGTTGAAGGTGGGTGACAAGAGATTTAAGTGTCTCGACTACACCTCTGTGTACCCTAGTTTTGTGAATTGCATAAAGATATTTATTTGTGTGTTGTGTGAGGTGATCAAAGACCTTAATTCTTTCTTCCCCTAATTCTCCTTTTTTTCTAAGGAGAAATGTTAGAATCTCCATACGTTCGCAATACCTGACAGGTCGTATCTTCGATGCTTTCCTCCTGGTCTCCTTTATTTTCGGTGGCCAGTTACACTACCTGGTACGCACATCTAAGTACCAATTGATACATCATCTTCTTGAGAGAAGACTCAATTTATCTTTGATGATTATTCATGCATATAAATTGCAGTTTGCAAGCGACGCCGACCGAATAAACTAACTGATATTGCAGTAAATGGATCACAGATTAAACTGTAAGCGGTTTATGTGTCGAAGATAATATCTTAACTGAAATATAATTATGTTATTATTGTGATAATTTTTACATACGAACATAAATTGATTTAGTTATTACTTTGTGGAATTATATGCAGTGCTTTTCGTGATCCGTCATATCAGTGTTTCTGCATTCAGAAAATAAAACAAATAAATATCTTCACGTATAGTTTTCCACGTGGTAGCCAGAGAGAACATGGCACGACCCTTACGTATTTTCGCTTCTTTCAAATTCATCATTTTCTTTATACTCGCAATTTTATGTATCCAAGTACCCCCTGACTCTTCCTTTTTCAAACACACTTCCTCACATGGTCTTCGAAAGTTAGTCTCTGCTTACCTCGACCCCATTTAATGTTAACTTTCGTGCCATATATTACCTTCAGGGTTCGGAAACCCACATACGTTCAACGTGTTCAAATCATCACATTTCGGGCTTATCGACTTTTTGTAATAAGGTCATCATTTAAATGTGCCATTATATTTTTTTTTATTTACATACCTTATTACTTTTTATTCATAAAGGGTTACCGTAAGGTTAAAGGAATCACGAAGCGCCGGATTAGCGATTATCTTTCACTTCTTTCTTTTTTCACAGATTGACGGACAGAAAAATTTAATTTTTGGACACGTTATTGAAAGAAAATGTATGATTTCAATCCGAATATTTTGTATAAGGAGAGCAATGTTCCGGGGAGTCGATGAATGCAGGTGGGGACCGTACTTTGTGGGAAATTATAGGGAAGTTCGCTAAAAGTCCAGCTAGCTAGTAACTAAACTATGTTTAGCAGTGGACTTTTGGGCGACTGGCAAGAAAAGTAAAGAGATGCATGTGAAATATATTTGTGACTTTATACTAAAGTGCAAATATTATTTTTTTATTCATCTTCATTTACGTTTTAGGCGTATAAAAATATAAAATATTTTTATGGTAGTTCGGTGGTAGGAGCGACGCCAGCGATATAGCGGAGGCCGCTACTTTGAATCCCGCTCTTGTAAGTTGATAATTGACTATCGTTATTGTTTACATTATACTACTACTTCTTTTCATAAAAGTCATGATAGCTGAGTGGTAAGGTGATCGAGTATAGTATTTACTTTCAAATATGTTTTTTTTTTTTCAAATCTTCACTCACTCGAAGATAATATTTGAAATGAAAAACGGCGGAATTATTATAAAGACGGCGACAGATGGCGACATGCACCTATGAATTGGTCCCAAAATAAACTACGGTGACCTGTCGTAAGGACTAAATTTTCTAGATCTCTAGCTAAATTATCCTCATTTTCTTTCCAAAAACTGAAGACACACGTAAACGTATTAAGATCTTAGACCATCTAGGTATTAGCCATTTGCTCAAATCATGAACATATATAATTTTAATATTAAATGGCAGATAACATTACTACTATCAAGTACATTATACATACATATGAGATAACTAAATCAATCGAATCACTTTGCCTTTAAGCCTCCAAACACATGCTAACTTGGGGATCATATTAAGCTATGCTCAAATAAATATGTCGCCAAGTGATATTATGTCGAACCGTAATAAAACCCGGCCATTTCCAAGTCGCATAAACTAAAAAAGGGCTGCGACCTCAAGTTACTTTTATAACAACATCAAATACAATTTATTAACTTATCACTATAAAAGTATCCCATAAGCATGGAATGTATGAACTTGTTGGCTACGAGTGGTTATAAAATAAATATTTCCACTCGCAAACAGAAAACTGCAGGGACAATCCGCTCGATTGCTCTACAAAATACACATCGCAGTATTTCAACAGTATAACGATGTGTAGTTTAACGAGTTACACCGTCGCACGTTATTTGCTTACGCTCGATCGAACATCAAGTGCTACGTAAAGGAATAAAGCCGGCATTATTTATACCTGATATGTATCCTGTGTATACTATTACGTGTAAGGTACTAGAAAACAAACACGATGTTGTATTATTTGCTGGTGACACCTCATTATATTTAAAATCAAACTACATGTTGTTACACTTGACGAGGTAAATAATGCTTTGTGAGAAAGAGATAACTAAATTAATAAATAAATATCTTCACATCATAACCAATACAGGGGTAAACAGATGTCTAGACAATTAAGTCGTAACGACCCACCTTTCACCGAAGACAGTTTTTGGGACATCGTGAGTGGTGGAGAGCCCGACTCCGTCTTTATGTCAAAGCCAATGATATGAACCGTAGATAAGTTTTTGAATTGAATTTCATTAAAATTTTTTTACTAATTTATTTCGATTGAATTTAAAATGCACATGATACGAGTGTGAATATTGCTATACTCAAATGGGTATTTATTCATCATAATATGAATATTGTACTAAACACTCTTAAACTGTCTTATGTTCACTCATGAATGCAATAGAAACTTTTCACCTAACCACTCGGCTATCTAATGATAACTTAAAGACGTCCATCCCGGAAAAAAATGTATGTATGTATGTATAAATAGTGAGGATACCAGACTCCATAGAGTAAGTAACTCGTTTTATAGGGCGATGTTTACAATTGTACAGTAAAATCTCTATGGTTGTGCAAAACTTGCCTATTAACAGGTTTAAGAAATGTATTAAAGGAAAACTTTTTAAGAAGGATTATTACAACATAAATGAACATATTAATGACAGTAGCCCCTAGGAATGAGCTGAGCTAATTCTTTGCTCCGAAGCTATTTCTAGAAAATGCCCCATCACGTTTTGTACAAAATAAAAAAAAAATTAACATAAAAAGAGTTTCAACGCAGTTTCTTTCGCCTGTTTCTCCTTCGTTAGAGGAACCTCATTACGAAGCGGTGGTAGATTAAAAAATAAAATAAAATAAAATATCTTCACGCAATTCCCAATACAGGGGTAGACAGAGGCCGAGTCTAGACAATTAAGTCCCTTCGACCCACCTTTCACCGAAGATATTTTCGGGACAACGTGACAGGTGGTGAGCCCGTCGCCGCCTTTATGTCCAAGCCAACGATATTCGTACATAAGTTTTTTTTTGAAAAACCCATTGGTACGAGCCTACCAACTGGGGATCGAACTCGGGTCTATTGACTCGAAATTCCGACCACCCAACCACTCGGCTATCGTGACTCATCGTGACTAGATTAAAAAATGACTACCGATAAACGAATGTATTATGTCGATGAACAAATGATATGATTTGATTTCAGCTAACCGTCAATATCTACTTATTATAATAAATAATAATAAATAAATAAATATCTTCACGCCATTCCCAATACAGGGGTAGACAGAGGTCTAGTCTAGACAATTAAGTCCCTTTGACCTACCTTCCACCGAAGATATTTTCGGGACAACGTGACAGGTGGAGACCGTCCCGCCTTTATGTCCAATCCAACGATATAGTTCGCACATAAGTTTTTGTAAAACCCATTGGTACGAGCCTGCCACTTGGAGATCTAACTCGGGTCTTTGGACGCGAAATTCCGACCACATAACCACTCGGCTATCGTGACTTGATCGGTATCTACTTATTGAACTTCGAATAGCCTTAATTTTTTACACTTATCCGTAGTTAAATGTTATGTATCAAAGGGATATTCATAGAAATCTAAACTTTCAAGCAGCGCCCTTAAAAAAATTAAGTTTACATTATAGTTTAGTTTAGTATTTAATTTAGTTTTCAAGTAAATCATAATAATTACAATTTATTGAGAGCAGACACCTAATTAGAAAAAAATGGCTAAATAACTCGATAATAATGCTTTCGCCCAATTAATTTTTAAAATTGCTTTAATGGATTAAGCATTTCCTAGTTTCCAAACAAAATTATTTTCGTATTCAAAATATTAGTATGTTTATTTACATTGGGATTTCTATAGTCACTCATAGTTATTGGTAATTTTTAAATTGAAAATGGCCTGAAGATATATTTTTGAATAAATATCTTCACGCAACTCCAATACAGGGGTAGATCAGGTCTAGTTTAAAAAAAAACATAGACATAGGTCTAGTCTAAAAAATTAAAATTTTTCACCACCTTTCAACGAATGCCTGTCGCCGTCTTTTATGTCTAAGCCAACGATATAATTACATAGATAAGTTTAAAAAAAAAAAAACCCATTGCTACGAGCTTGCTACCTGGGGATGGAACTTTTGACCACCCAACCACTCAACTATCGTGTAAACCGCTTAATATATTTCTTAGTTTATCTAGATAGGCAAAAAAGTATAGAACAAAATTTGTTTCTTAGACAAAATCTATTTGCTATCACTTATATCTTTCTAACCAATCTAACTAATAATATTATTTCTGAATAAAACGTCAATCAAATTTCCTCTTCACACTGAAAATAAACTCAGAAACACTTTAAAACTTCATAAAATTCAACATTCATACCTAACTGGGAGCTAATGGACTCGTCATGGAAACGGTAAATTTTTCATGGAATTCATTTCAAAAGCTTTATCATTTGATGCGCCTCACTGATGTCCAGTGACAAATTAAATTCTTTCTTTATTTATAGAAGCACTCTGTGATTTGTTTATATTGCCTTTTTTCTATGTTCTATCTTCACAGAATTGCTCCATGCTAGGTTAGGCAGAGGTCTAGACAAAGATGAATTTCTATCCACTTTTCACCGACTTGCCTTTCTACCTATATGGGACAAAGTGACAGATTGTAAGCGTGTCTCCGTCATTAAGTCCAAGCCAACGATATAAGTCGTACTTAAGTATTAAAAAACCCCATGTGTACAGCTACCTTCTGGGGTGCGAACTCTTGATTCGAATTCCGATCACCCAACCACTCGGCTATCATGACATTTTTTTTTTTATAGGAAAAGGGAAGCAAACGAGCAGGTGGCTCACGTGATGGTAAGTGATTACCGCCGCCAATGACAGAGGCTTAGCAGATGCGTTGCCTCCCTTAGAGTGCCCCCTCCCCCATAATTGGGGGAGGAGGGTGTGTGGGCCACCGGTTACCTGCACTCACCAGACGAAACGCAGAAGTTTGTTAGACTTCTACTTTACGCCGGTATTATGTGAGGTCGTGGTACTTCCCCGGCCGGCCCATTCATGCAACAACAAAAGTTGATGCGTGGCTCTACCACTGTTAACTTTAATGACATGAAAATAGATAATCATAAATCTATAACTAGACAAAAAGTAGAGAAAATGTATTAAAGTTAATATCGAACATTACTATAGAGAGACACATAGCGCATTTGCCCGCTAGCGTAGGATTTTATAAGGAAAAAGCCTTTCATTGTCGGATATGATCAGCCGGAGGGAGAAGGTCGCTTAATGGGAGACAATTAAATTAATTGTTTCCTTTCTTTAGAACGCTTCGTAAGACGCGTGACTATCATTACTATTTGTTCTATTGGTAATATCTTTATTAATCTTAAACAAGCTGATTTTGTATGTCCTACTAATATTATAAATGTGAAATTTTTTAGGTTTGGACGTTTGCTTGTTCGTTCTTGAGGAACACGCGAGGATACTCGTACATAAAATAATACCAAAAAGCTTACCACTCCAATTTAAAAAGCGGTAATTTTCCATAAAAATAGTTTACCATTGGAGGTTCACTAGATCACTTGATATGCGAAATATATAACATAGACATATAATATAGACAGCCTCTCTCGTAAAGGAGGGTTTGCCATTATTGCCATGCTCGGCTAGCGGATTGGCGAACGCTGTACCAGACACCTGATTCAACGGTCTGTTTATTTTTGGTCTGTCCAACGAGAAGCCGTCTGTGTAACGAGAAGCCTACCTCTCGTTAAGGGGGTGCTTTATTCTGATGCCGAAACCATACGACATTAAGGAATAAATACTGGTTACTACCACTCAAAGAGGTTCCATTCTTGTCAACTCTTTGTTATGAAGGTAGGGTCACCACCAACCAAGATAAGGGGACGTCTATTTAGTTCGTTATCTATTTCGTCAATACCGTAATCTGTTTATCAACTTTTACTTAAGTCTTTCTGTTGCTGTTAATAAATATATTTGCCACTTTGATGCAAGAATGAATCCATACTTGACCAATATAAACCTTTTATTGATTGAGTCGAATTCAATTCTGAGCGGAATAATTTCGCAAGCGAAATTGAAAATTATGTTTCTTTTGATGAATAATAGTAACAAACAAAATACATATATTGGTAGGAAATACATGTATAAAAATACATGTATTGAAAACATCACATACATTGCACTTATCCCAAGGTAAGTAGATGAAGCACTTGTGTTATGAAATCGAAAACCACGAAAGAACCACAAACAGCAAGATAATGTAGAAAAACTTGATTTCTATATCGACCAATCCGGGTATCGAAACCGGGACATCATACATGTTTGTTCTATTTATTTATGATTGATTGATTCCATGGGGACAAAATGTTTTAATTCTTCGACGCATATCTTAACAAAAAAACCCGAAATATAAGCATAAATAACGATTTAAGTCGGCGGAAACATTTAATGAGCAATTTTTAAAAGTCACGAAAGCTAAGTGTTTGGATGGTCGGAATTTTGAGTCAAGAGATCCGAGTTCGATCCCCAAGAGGCGGGCTCGTTGGGATGAAAAACCAATGGGTTTTTTCAAAAAACTTATTTACGAATTACGTCGTTGGCTTGGACATAAAGATGGCGACGGGCTCACCACCCGTTTCGTTATCCCGAAAATATCTTCCGTGGAAGGTGGGTCGAAGGGACTTAATTGTCAAACTAGACCTCCGTCTACCCCTGTATTGGGAATTGCGTGAAGATATTTGTTTATTTTTATATCTTTGTTTGTCTATGTATGTATACCACTATTAATATTTTTGTTGAAATGCATTGGTTCACTAAGGGTTATCACCTAGTTTGGTAAATATATTACAATGTTGAAATTTAACTTTTTCTTTATTTATTATATCACGGTAGCCGAGGGGTGGGTGATCGGCATTAGAGTCCAGAGACCCGAGTTCGATCCCCAGGTAGTAGATTCGTACCAATCGGTTTTTTATCAAAACCTAAACTTCATATACTTTATATCTTTACCTTGGATTTAAAGCTGGCGACAGACTCACCACGAGGCACATTATCCCAAAACAATATTTTCGCTTAAGGGTGGGTCGAAAAAATTTAATTGTGTAGACCCCTGTCCACCCCAGTATTGGAAATGGCGTAAACACATTGTTTTTTCTTATTTGTTATCGTAATTCATTAAACGAATACAGATGCAGTGAAAATATGCAGATAAGATTGTATTTTTATATCAAATCAAATGGTTCATTCAGCGACATAAGTAAATGTATGTTATATTGCATTTATACTGCATCGATCGTCATTTTTTAATCTACCACTATTTTGTAATAAGGTGCCTCTAACGGAGAAGACACAGACTAAAGAAACACAATTGGCAGCTTCTTTTTGTATTATTCACCATTATAAGTAGCCACTTCACCGCAGGGAAATATCTCGTGTGTTGGTCAAGCAATAAATATTAGCAGTCATCGTACCGGTTAACTGGAATTGTTAGATTTATTGGGCTGGGCATAACGCATCAAATGTGAGATCGGTTGATATCAGAGATTTGTAAAATATACAGTCCATGTAGAAAAACTACATTTTCTAGCAAAAGGCTTTATTAAAACTTATGTACAAGTTATATTGTTAGCTTGAACGTAAAATGGGAAAGACTCACCACCTGTCACGTTGGCCTATTGTTTATTGTTTAAGCCTCTGGCTACCCTTGTATTGGAAAATGCGTGAAGAAAGAAACAATTTATTAAAGTTTTCTGTATTGAGTGAAATGCCTATTTGTCTGTCTTCAAACACATAAAAATTCACTTTTTCTTATTCCACGTTTATTTTAATGTGTTAAAAGATTAAGTTCCATCACGAGACAATAATCGTGAGTATTCAATATCCTATGTCTTCGTTACAATTACATTACAAATCGTAACCACAGCTTGGACATATTGCGTAATATGTTTAGGTGTGTTGTGTTCTCTACGGTCTGATTACTCTGTACAACATCTGGCCCAGCTTGATGTGTCACTGAAACGTAAATAAAATACTGTAGCTATCCGTTCAAAATATCTCGGGAATTCGTATCGAATCAAACAAAAAAACTTGCAGCTATGGAAGAAACAATGTTTAGAATTTTAAAAATTGTTTAGAAATTTTATTTGACGTTGCTTAAATTTACGTTAGAGTTGTGGTCAGCCAAGCCTTGCCGGGCCACTATGCTTGTTTATTTATAACTTCACTCATTTTCAAAATTCTGGGATAGACAGAGATCTAGACAATTAAGTATCTTTAAGTAGAAGCCCTTTTCGGACATTATACATATCCATCCATACCATCACTCGAGTAGGAACATTCATATTCATCACACCAATGGCCCTAGCCCTAGTCGAACTAGTAACTCTTAGTTATCGGCCCTAGCAATGTCATAAATATTGAATTGCTCAGCTACTTAGATTCGAATTCGATCCAAAGGAGGTAGGGTTGTACCTATGAGTTTTTTCAAATCATATGTACGATTTATATCGTTGGCTTGAACATAAAAGCCGCGGCTCTCCGCCTGTCACGTTGTACATAATAGGCAACGGTGAAATATAGGTCGAGGGGGCATTCCTTGTCACCCACATTTCACTTCCCAATCATCCACATTTTGAGTTATGTTTGCTGTACAGTTGGTATCTTAGTACGATTTGTAAAGTGGAATTGGAAACTAAGACTATTTTTAAACCTCTGACTTCTTTATTTACACTATTATTAATTTATATTTATTGAAATTTTTAATGCTATTCTTAATTTAAATTTATTAAAATTTATTTTCTATTTTTTAGTTTGGTTTTCTATATATATAAATGAACAAAAATTATATTTTTCAAATTAGAAAATGAAATAATTTTATCAAATTAGTGTATCGTCATCGGTCCTCGATAAATCTACAAAGTTTGAACGAAATCTTGCCGTTAAAAGTGGGTCAAAATCGCGCCCAAAGAAGTCGGTTACAAACATACAAACTAATAAAAAGCTTGTAAAAACCCTTTGGTACGAGCTTGCCACCTGGGAATGGAAATTAGGTCTCTTGACTTGAATTCCGACCATCTAACCACTCGAACTGCGTAATTTATCGTTAGAAAAGTATAAAAATATCGTATTAAGATATTCTTCGTGTATCCACTTTTAGTGATATGTAACCAAATTCATAGGATTGTGGCTGTCGTTATTCTATCTTTATGGCGAATCTCGAGCGACAGCGTTGAGTCGATTGTACGCTAGCACTCGTTATAGATAAATGTAATGTTCTCATGAAGAAATTAGGGTTTGTGAAATATGATTCCTACAAAAAATTGGCAAAGTATTAGCTTAAAAATTTAGTACATTTCCTTCAGTGAGTGTTGCCTTAGGGGAAGGTCAAGATATTAGACCTAGGTCCAGACAATTAACGCACAGATGGCGGATACAAAATAGACAAAGGCCGTTGTAGCCATAAAAAATCTAAAGTATAAAAAGTCATATTTGCAACAATATCTAAACGACATTTACCTGTTACTTTGAACGCCTATCTGCCGAGCTTAGCAATCATGGAAAATCATCATTACGAGGAAGACAAAAGTCCCGCTTTGGAATTTTTACAGGCCGTTAAGTAAGTAACTTATCTTATATAAGTACCTCATATGACATCCGGGAGAATATGGAGTGTCTCATTCTTCCCGCACATTGTCGCAGTGTTATTTAATAATATTTCTCGTTACATTTAACGCTCCAGTTGCGAAGTTTCCACTTGAGAGATATCGAAATTTCAATACATTCAACCCTATATTAATATTTTCGGTGTGATTAATTTCCAGTATATTGTTTCCTGAAAAATTTTGGTCTTTATTAAGTTTATGTCTTTTTGCCTTTGGTCATCAACAAGGAGACAGGCTCACCAACTGTAGAACGCCTTTTTACTCAAGCTAATACTTCTCAGCATCCGTAAATTTATGATAAGAAAAACTTTTATAAAAATATATGCATACTGTCGTTTTTATGTAATTAAAAAGGGGCATGGCTATGCACTATATATATATATATATATATATATATATATATATATATATATATATATATATATATATATATATATATATATATATATATATATATACATTTCCTCTTTATTATAAAACAGCATGTCTTCCGTTTCTGTTCAAAATTGTTTCAAATTATGGGCTGTCACATCTCAATATATTTATTGTAGAACAGTCATCTATACAATTTTTCAATGTTACTCTCATAAGTCATAAATCTCGTGTCGTGTCATCGAAGCCAATGCATAGATTTAACACGTTGTATGAATTAATTGATACTAGACTCTGTTGCACTATATATGTCTTGCCTTTGATCACGTTGCAGTTTGTTAAGTTTGTAATTATTATGAATATAGCAGTCTTCCCCGTTGCTGTCATGAGGCCTTTTGTTTGTGTCGCACAATGGGAGCTTACTCAACAGGCTACTTTCTATTCGTTTAAGTTTTTTTGTATAATACTATATTCAGAATTTATATATTATTTGGGTTATTATTATTGTTCATGTAACTGTAATAACCAATAGTTGCGTTGCACATTATTCATATTATTTTAAAATTTAAGTTATTAAATGTAGTAGTCGTTGTATTGTACATATATAGCTTAATACAAATGAATTGTATAAGTTCAAAGGATATAAATAGTTTATGTATTTATTCTCTATATCATTCAATGTTTATGACGGAGATTCTTTTGATCCGCCATGGTTAAGCGTACGCAATTAAAAGTAGGGTTATTGAATGCTGGCTCATTGGGCAATAAACACGACGAAATTAGTTCTCTTATAATCTGTGAAGTACCTGATATACTCGCTATTAACGAAACCTGGCTTAAAGAGGGTGAAGATGCAAAGGCCCCCCAAGTACCAGGATACCGATTCAGACATGTACCTCGTAGCCATAATTTACGTAAATCGGGCGGTGGGGTTGGATTTTATATCAAAAAGATATTTACGCTCGAAACTGTCGTCATCCCTGACGCAACGCTGCCGTTGAGCAATTATGGCTTTCTATCAGCTGCAAGTCCACAAGGGTGTTGATTGGCACTGCGTATAGGCCGCAATGGGTAGACGTAGATACATTTCTGGATGCGCTCTCTCTTACTGTTACTTCCTTTACAAATTACGATAACTTAATCCTAATGGGGGATTTCAATATTAATATGTTAGATACATGTGACAGTAGGACCTTGCGTCTCCGACAATTTTTACGTTCACTCAGCCTCACTAAACACGTTACTGAGCCTACTCATTTCACTAGCAATAGTCAGACACTTATAGATCTTGTGTGTAGTGATACTGGTGTATTAAATGTCGATACTGTTCCAAATCACAATATAAATGGGCATGCTGCTATTTTAGCACAACTAAGGATAAAAGGATCGCTTATTACCCAAACACATCGTTTACAGGCCACTCAAGCAAATCGATATTTCTAGTTTTAATGCTGACTCTGAGTCAATGGACTGGCGGATCTTGGAAACTCTGCCTTGTGTTACTTTAATGGTTGACAAATTTAACAATTATTTGATGTCCTTATTTAATAAGCATGCACCGTATATAGTGGCAATAGTTAAGGAGTACCAGCAACCATGGTTCACCAGTAATGTCCTCTTTATTAGACAATTACGTAATAAGGCTCATAAAAGTACCATCAAACAAAATCAGAAACAAATAAATATACGTATATAAATCTAAAAATGTTTATTAACAGCCGTCATTCGGAAAAAAAAGCCTATTTAGAATAATTTGTAAACCGGGGGGTATAGGGGGTCATTGTAGAAGCGTGCTCGTCGCGACCCCTGCCAGCCCTTTTCAGGGCTGCAATTCTACACAGCTGCGCACCCATGCCAACGAGGGTTAGGGCGTCCCCCCAAGGCGACGCACACCAGTTCGTCCCCGTTGGTGTGGAATGCAGCGAACAAAGCGGCGATGGGGACCGCCACCCATCACGCACAGCCCGACACGGCGGAAGGTGGAGGACGGAGTGCAGAGTTGGCACGTGAAATGTTAGACGAGGCATGAGAGATAAGACGAATGAGTTGATTGAAATAATGAAAGAAAGAGAATTAGATGTCGTGTGTTTGTCGGAGACCAAGCGGAAGGGCAGCGGTAGTGAAGAGCTCCCTGGCGGGGCGTTAGCTCTACGGTCCGGAGTCCCGGAGAGAGAGAGAGAGCGCTTACCAGGGAGTGGGGGTGCTGCTGTCGTCTCGGTTGGTCGATGTTATGACTGAATATAAGGTTGTGAACTCGAGACTTCTCTGGGTTCGCTTTAAATTGTGACTGACGAAGTTATTCCTTTTGGCTGCTTATGCGCCGGGAGCTTCGTCGTCCAGAGCTGATCTGGAGGAGTTTTGGGAGAATGTAAGAGAAGTTCTAGACTTGGTTAGAGGAAACGAAAGAATTGTTGTATGTGGTGATTTGAATGGATGGGTTGGTACCGCTCGGCCAGGGTACGAGTCGGTGCTTGGAATGTTTGGTGATAAAAGGTTTAACGATGCTGGCAAGCTTATACTAGCTGTATGCAAGGAAAAGGGTCTTTTTGTGACAAACACTATGTTCAATCACAAGAAAATCCATATGTATACTAAGACAAGAGAGAATGAGAGAAGTATGATCGATTTATTCCTGCTGGATGACCGACTGCGAAAACAGGTGATGGATACGCGAGTGTTCCGGGGTGCTGACCGGGGAACGGATCACTATATAGTGATTACTAGATTTAGGATCTGTTCGCAGGTTGGCGCCACCGGACGGCGATACCAGAACCACAGTCGGTCGGTAGCATCCGAAGCTGGAAGCTTCAGGAAGCGGACACTAGGGATAAATATCAAGCAAGGATATACGAAAAGCTGGACAGCATCGATGTCAGGAAAGAATGTGTGAAAGAAATATGGCAGAGCCTTAGAGATGGAATGGTTAGTGCAGCGGAAGACGTGTGTGGAACTGTGAAAAGAGGTGGTAGTAGTAAAAAGGGTGATGCATGGTGGAATGACGAAGTGAAAGAAGCTGTAAATAAGAAGAAGAAAGCATGGTTAGACTACTTTGCCTCTAGTAATGATAAGGATATGAGAGAGAAGAGGAAAGAAAGATATAAGCTCCAAAAAGCTCACACGAAAGCATTGATTGAGGAAGTGCGTGAAAGGAGTAGAATGGAAGCGGACGAAAGGTTGTCGCACAACTTCAAGGAGAACTCCAAACTCTTCTGGAAAGAGGTTGGAAGGACCCGGAGTGGTGCGACAGCCTTAAGAATGAATAAAGTGCTTTCGGGAACCAATGACGTCCTCTCAGAAAAATCTGACGTCATGCAGCGATGGACTGAATTTTATAGAGAGATGTATGCGTGTGATGATCTTAGTGAAGGATCCGGGGGTGACGCCGTGACTGGTACGCCAGACTCGGACCTCGATGACACTGAGGTCATCAGTATGAAAGAGATTGAATGTGCGATTAGAAGTTTGAAATGTGGTAAGGCTGCGGGACTAGACAGAGTTACTGCTGAAATGGTCAAGTATGGTGGGCCACGCGTCTGGGGCAGCTTTCATCTGCTGTGCAATTTGTGCTGGCGAACGGGGGCTGTTCCGGATGATTGGCGATCCGCGGTCATTGTGCCTTTATATAAAGGAAAAGGTTCACATTATGACTGCGGGTGCTATCGGGCGATCAGCTTGACCAGTTTAGCAAGTAAAGTTTACTCGAAGGTTTTGACACGTAGGATGCAAGATAAATCGGAAAGATTTCTATAGGAGGCACAATGCGGATTTAGACCTGGAATAGGATGCACGGATCAAATGTTTTCTTCGCATGATCACGGAGAAGCTTCTGGCTGCTAACCAGAAGATTTTCTGTGCTTTTGTGGATCTTGTGGACTGTTGCCGGGGTATGGTGTGGATGGTCGATTGCTAAGGGCTGTGCAGTCACTTTACTGTGACTGTAAAGCCTGTGTGCGGGTAGGGCATGACCTGTCACCCATGTTTAGCGTCCAAACGGGCGTAAAACAGGGTTGTGTCATGTCTTCCTGGCTGTTCATACTGTATCTCGACAGCTTTTTACAGAAGCTGAAAGATAGCTGTTAGGGTGTGAAATAGGTTGACATAATAGTAAATTGTCTGCTATATGCTGATGATGCAGTGCTTATTGCACCATCAGAAGCATAACTGCATGCATTAGTCACGTGTATGAAAGAAGAATGTGAAATTAATGGTCTCCGTTTGAATGCTAATAAAACTAAGGTTCTGGTATTTGAAAGGGACGAAGAACGAACGAAGTGCGATATTTGGGTAAATCAGGAATGTCTATAACAGGTAAATGAAATTGTATACTTGAGGAGTGCGTTTAGCCGGGATGGAAGATGTGATTTAGATGTGGACAGGCGTGTCGCTGCCGGGAACAAAGTCAATGATGCCCTGACTACGTTATTTATTTATTTATTTATTTATTCTTTATTGTTACACCTTATACTAAGGGCTACAATGGGCGGACTTAATGCCTGGTGGCATTCTCTACCAGTCAACCTTTGTTATGGTGAGAAGTAGATGGCAGGTGCTAACAAGAAAAATATAGATTAATGCTCCTAATAAAAAAAATATATACATATAAATAATAAATATTTTATGGAAAAATACATACATGTATTATATAAACTAAACGTACATAATTATACATAAATACATAAATAATATATATATAAAATATAAACATATAAATATATACAAAAATATATATTAATGATTCTTAAGATAATACTCACGAACTAATCTCTTGAACGAATAGGCATTCGGAGCAGATTTTATCTTCAAAGGTAGGGCGTTCCAGAGTAGTGCAGCTTGTACCGTAAAAGAGGAGTTAAAGTATCCTGTATTATGTTGAGGAATGTGAATCCTATGTTGGTTTATGGAGCGAGGTGCTCTGTCATGAGTAGATTGGAGATGTTGAAAGTTATTTCTTAGGTAAGCAGGAGAATTAGAGTTAGTCAATACAGAATACAACAGAAACAGAATTCGGGAGCTACGCCTTTGACGAATGGGAAGCCATTTAAGCTTGGAACGGTAAGAGGAGATATGGTCATATTTACGTAAACCGAAAATAAATCTAATACAGTTGTTGAGAAGGAGCTCTAGTTTGTCGAGACGTGTTTGGGATAGATCTGGATAACATACATCGGCATAGTCGATAATGGGCAATACCAGGGACTGAACCAGCAAAAGCTTAATTTTAAAGGGAAGGAAATTTTTAAGGCGGTAGAGTGAACGTAAAGTGGCATTGATTTTTCTGCTTATTTCCGCAACCTGAAGTTCCCAGCTTAACGACTGATCCAATTGCAAGCCTAGATCAACAACGGCATTAGAAATTGGAATTATTGTTCCATTATAATGAATAGGAGAAAGGTTACCGTAATCAATCCTGGCCAGCATCCTAGGACCACCCATTACTATGGCTTTACATTTTGTTGGGTTGACGGTAACACCATATCTAATGGACCAATCCCTAATTAACTCAAGATTTTTATTGAGCTTAAAAATACAGTTATTGAGATCACCCACTTCCGATTTATCGTAAAGCTGAAGATCGTCTGCATACAGATGATACGAACAGTTTAAGACAGTGGTGATGGAGTTAATAAATAACGAAAACATTATTGGAGAAAGTATACCGCCTTGCGGCACCCCAGAATCTACATCCGCCCAGGCAGAACATTGCTGTCCTAAGCGGACTGACTGTTGGCGGCCGCGAAGATATGATGAGAACCAATCCAAAGCTTGGGTCGAGAATCTGAGGTAAGTAAGGTAGGATATAAGGATATCGTGATCAACTGTGTTAAAAGCGTTTGAAAAGTCAACCAGCACCACCACTGTCAACTTTTGCTCATCCATGCCCTTCCTTATGTCATCTGTGACCTTGACAAGTGCTGTAGTGGTACTGTGACCTGGACGAAAACCTGACTGAAAGTCATTCAGTAGGTTATGTTTGTTAACGAACGTAGAGATTTGCTTATGTACACAGGCTTCAAGAACTTTAGAAAGGAAAGGAAGTATAGAGATCGGTCGAAAGTGATTAGGCAAGGTAGGATTATTTATTTTAGGAAGTGGAAGTACAAAAGCCTTTTTCCACAGGGTCGGTAAACACCAGAGTCTAAAGAAAATTAATAATATGTGTAACTACTGGTAAAAGGTACCAAGTATTAAGGATATCATTTGCTTACTAACCTCGTCGCTTCCCACAGCCTTCGATTTAATTGCACATATAATGTTTTTAACTTCTGTAGGAGTTACTGGTGTGAATTCAAAGTCGGAAATGTGAAGAGGTGACATACAACCAATAGAAGCAATAGTCGCTGAACGAATTAGAGGATTAATAGTTGGGGAGAGATAAAGTGCTGGTTTATGTTATTTAATGTGAGAGACGAAATGTGATCCAATGATGTTGGCTTGATATGCCTAGAGATTTGAGAAATTTCCACACATCAGCAGTCGAAGAATTAACAATATTTTCATGGATATAACGGCGTTTAGCATTTCGTATCATCTGGTTGCATTTATTTCTCAGCAATTTAAAATGGGACCAGTTCTCCACGGTACGGTTTCTCTTAAATTTGCGAAAAGCCCAATCCTTCTTGTCATAGCCACCTCACACCTCTTGACATCCAAGGGCGGAGGACGCTTTACCCTCACACGATGTACTGGTGCATGGATGTTGTAAAGATTGAGGACAGCATTATTAAGTAGGGACACCTTATCATCGACTGATGTCGATTCCACTAAAGGAGTCATATCGATGAGAGATGCATCACTTAAGAGTTTTTTTAAATCTATTTTTTGGAAATTGCGCAAATTCAATATAGTGGGACTAGGTTTGGGAGGGATTAAGTTATAGGAAAATAAAGCAGGTCATGGTGGGAAAAGCAAGGAGCTAACAGCTGACCATGCGTTTTGACACAGTCAGGAGAGGTCAATCCAGGAGTCATTGGTGTCAACGTTATGATGCGTAGCAGCTAACGGCAGAATTTGGAAATCGACCGACTCAATTATTGACCTAAGTTTTGAGAACGGGACGTATTATGTAATAAGTTAGTGTTAAAATCACCCATTATCATGCAATGTGCGTAATCTGATCCAAGTGAATCGAAAGTGGTTTCAAGAATGTTGAAATAATCAACAGTAGGCGGACAGTACACTACCCCCAGAATCGCCCTTACACTCCAAAATACAAATTTCTAGAAATAGAAATTCACAGGATGCTGAGTAGAAAGAAGGATGCTAATACAATTTTAAACGGAATATTAGCCCTTAAATATATAGCAACCCTGCCGCCGCCTTTTCCCGTCCGATCATTGCGTATAAGCACAAAGTCAGCAAGAGGGTATTGACAAGACGGTAAAGTTGGCTTTAGCCAGGTCTCGGACACTAAAATAGCATGAATATTATTTACGGAAAACATCTTCAAAATCCGCAAAATGACCTGGTAAACTCTGGGCATTAATGTGACATACATTAAATAAATTGTGACAGGGCGAAATGTACGGTAAGCATGTCGCGGAGCGAAGATGCACTATCATTCAAGAGATCACACGAAGCGAATGAAGTATCAGAGTCATTAAAAGTATAATAAGAATCACTGCTCGACATATTATATAAAGGAATAATATATATACAAAACATAAATAATTATATATATACAACAATAATAAATATATATTAGATAGTTAACTAAAATAAAATCCTTACTAAATAAAATTTAAGCAAGTCCAAGTACCTATACTACACTACTATGCACCATCCCAACAGTTGACAGTTACATTGGTTCAAAATAAATTACAAATTTAAGAAAAAAAATGCAACAAAATTAAATAATAAAGCATTGCTAGTTAATTATAACAAGTAATGTAAAAAAGTAAAAAAAAAAAAAACAAATAAAAATAATAACTTCATTTAAGCCTATGGTAATGATAATTAAACAAGGAATCGAAAATTTAAACACTAGTGCAGGACAGCAGACTATAACTAAAGGTACTAAAGTTAATTACCAATTTGTAATAATTATATCTACATAAAAGAGAGAAGAAAATATTGAAAGGAAAAAATATTACAAAGTAGAAAATTTACATGTAAACAAAGTCGAGAACAAAATATTGTTACTTGGCGGTATGTTATTACAATCATCGCCTTTGAAAACTCAGCTGTCATGTCATTAAGATGTCTGTCAAAGTCAAATGAATTTGGGCAGTAATATTAAAAACAAGATTTATAAAACTAGTTACTTGTTATATATTATTATCTATGCTAGTTACTGAGTCACTAGTTGCTTTTGTTTGATGTACAAAAAAAAAAAATAATACAATACCAACATTACAATTGAGCTAATCGATATAACCCTATCATGACGTAAATAGTGCAGCCAACTAAAACACAACATTACGTGTAACCCGACAAACATGTAACGAATGAAATGTTAATAAGAACAAAACGAATGAAATTTTACGAGCATACTTGATACAGAAAAATTTAATCAATGTCTAATAGGAGAAATAAAAAAAGGAAAACTAATTAAAGTATTACCATGATAGCTTATTTTTTTGATACTGTTCGGCGAGTTTTCTTGTCCACATTCGATACTGTAGTGGCTCCTCTTTACGTTCAACTTCACAACGCTTGGAAGACACACCTGCAGTCGGACTCTTGAGAACTTCCCGTGAACTTGCAGCAGAGGTGGCAGAAGGTGAACAAGCAGGAGACACTGCCCTAGCTAGTTCTTTGAACTCTTCTTCATGGGAAATCTTCTTCACACTACTATCTGGGAGCTTCACATAAATGTATCCATCAATAGTCCAGACATTTTTTAGGCCAAAATGTTTGCGAGCCAGCTTATGAACATTCTGGCGCGTTCTTGTAAGGAACTCACAAACAGTAAATGGAGTGCTCTTTAACTTAGTTTTAGTCTTCCAAACCTCCCTCTTAGTTGTGTGATCACAGAAATGGACCAAAACTGCTCTGCTTCGATCCAAACCCTGTGCTCCAAGTCTATGACATCTCTTAATAGATGAGCTTGTCACTTGAGTAAGGCCTAGCTTATTATGGATGAGGCCTAGAACTTGTTGCTCAACATTAGATTGGGGATCCTCAGGTATACCTTTAAACAATAGAATCTTATTCCGATGCCGTGTTTCAATATCATCAATAGCATGAATACATGGTTTTATTTGTTGCTGTAGGAGAACAAACATATTGCTGACCAACTCTTTGAAAGCATAGAAGTCCTGGCACAGCTGCATGAGAGTGGGATTTGTGGGGACTAATGCAGCCTTTAGACGACTCTCAAAATCTGCCATCTTAGCACTCCAACCAACTTCAAGCTCCTTCTGCAGCTGATCTACGCTAGTAACATTAGCCATGACAACTTCCTGAGGTGTTGTGTTGTTATAAATTAATAACAGAGCCAAATTTGTCTTTTAATATAAACCGTGCTGTAGGATGGTGCAAGTAAGTTTAATTCTTCTTTACATTTATAGGACAATTACTTTAAAATATCAAGACACTTAAACACACACTTAATTGATAGAAATTGCAATGTAAATATTACTTTAAACAATTAATAATTAAATTATAAAACAGAGCTTATGAAACAACTGTACGACAAACAACTATACGTTAATCAAAAGGCAAGGCGTTGTGAAAAGTGCACGCCTTGCAATACATAACGCAGTGTCGGTACCGACTTTGTTATATGGCAGCGAAACCTGGGTATGCCAGAAGAAGCATAAAAGCAGGTTGAATGCAGTGGAGATGCGATCTCTTCATAAAATGTGCGGCCTTACCATGGCCGACCGAAAGCGAAACGAAGATATTCGCAATATGGCAGGTTTGAAAGATGACCTTGTCTCAAAAATGGATAAGGGCGTGCTTCGATGGTTTGGGCACGTTGAGCGAATGAGTGAAGACCGAATGGTGAAGAAAATATGTAGCGCGAAAGTTAATATTAAAAGGTGTCGAGGTAGACCGAGACTAACTTTCGAAGACCATGTGAGCAAATTGTTCGAAGAGGGGAGGGTCAAGAGTACTCGGATACCTAGACGTGCATGTTTGAAGAAAATGATGAATCTGAAAGAAACGAAAGAAGTATGTAGGCATCGTGACACTTGGCGATCTGTTCTCTCTGGCTACCCCGTCAGGGATTGTGCGTGAAGATAAATAAAATAATGAATATAAACGTCATAAGGCTCATAAAAAGTACCATCAAACAAAATCAGAAACAAATAAATGTACGTATATAAATCTAAAAAAAATATTTATTAACAGCCGTCATGCGGAAAAAAAAAATCCTATTTAGAACAATTTGTAAACCGAAACTTGAGTCAACCAAAAATCTATGGAAAAATTTAAAAGACATGCTGATTTTAACTTTAAGCCTATATCTGAATTAACTGAACATGCCATAAACACACACTTTCTAACCTTACCTGAAATCAAACAATAAATCTATCTTATCTCACCTTTTAGAATTCCATAGACACAGTTCAGCCACTTTAGAATTGAAGCCGGTAGGTGAAAATACAGTTTCCAAAATCATTTTAAATTCCATAAAATCTAATGCACAAGGTGTTGATGAAGTGAGAAGAGATGTGATCATCCTATCACACCCGAGCTCCCTCTCAGCTATTACAGCTATTATTAATAAATCTATGACATCATCGACGTTTCCAACCCTTTGGAGAACAGCCCTAGTCAAACCAATTCCAAAGAAAAGTAATCCGAATGATTTTAAAGATCTGAGACCAATCAGCCTTCTGCCTTACCTTTCAAAATATTAGAAAAAGTAATTTACAATCAAACAGTTGTGTTTTTCGAAAATAACTATATCCTTCCTGAGTGTCAATCTGGTTTTAGAAAGGAAGAAGTACATGCACAGCGTTGCTTGATGTCGTCGATGGAATTCTTTCTATGCGGGATACTGGATGTGGAGCCATTCGAACTCTACTTGATTTCCCTAGAGCATTTGACTCAATCAGCGTACCACTCATTTTGTACTAAATATGATATAATATCCGTGAGTGTTTTATTTCAGAGTTCTTTATACGACATCGAACTTCGCCGCTCAGTATGTGATAAATTGAGCTCTTAAAGCGGGACAACACAATATCCACAGCGGTCGCGGGACAGCGCTATGAAATTGATTGCCAACTCTTGAGAGGCTACTCCGTCAAGCAATATCGACAGATCCGAATGAATTTAATGTTAGGAGCTTTGTTCCAAGTTAATTTATAACTGAGACATGGCCATACGTCAATTATGACAATTATTCATGAGTTTAGTTGACGTATTAAATTATAGTTTCGGTATTTACAAAAATTGTTTGACGACCACCGTAGAGGAGTCTTAAGTACACCGGTTTTCGTGGTGACGCTAGCTCTGAGGGCCCGGGTTCAATTTCCGGTCGCGTCATTGTAGAAAATACTTTTTTTTTGTATTTTCTCGGGTTTCGGTGATTTGTGGTACCTTCATTGTTTCTGATTTCGTATGTTGTCCCTATCTATGTATGTATTTATTCTCATTGATTTTGTATTTTAGGGGAGCTGTTTTATAATTTTGTTTAAGAGCTGTAACTGAAAAAAACTGTTTAATTAATCTGCTTCTTGTTTAAAAATTTATATAAATTTTATATGCTAATACTTTATTATTTAAATGAGTCATCAAATCAATAACCATCTAATCGTTATCAAAATCAAATACGTTCAGCGTAACGAATTCTACAGTTCTCGGATTAGTTGAAACGTTAATATTACATATTCAAGTGGAAATGTCGCATCGGAGCGAGACACGTAACGAGTCTCATTGAATATTGTGAAAAATACTGTGATGATATTTGTTACGGATTATTATTATAATTATTATACGCCGATGTTAAAATCATAAGAGTTGTCAACTTTTACATTGTGAAGAATTATGCTTACATCAGATTATTTTATATTATGCGTTTTAATCACGTATATAAATAATTACATGAATAGATAGGGCAATATTACACACATTGCTCTGATCCCAAAGTAAGTAATTTAAGTACTCCTGTTATGAAATCGGAAACAAGGTGTTCTTCAACGAAACACCCAGACTCGAGAAAATGTTGAAGTGTTTTTTACACAGACTTGACCGAGTGTGTGTTTTCTATCTATAGATCTTATGTCGACCGAGAATTAGACGTTAGAATCCGTTTGATTCTCGTTCGAAACTTTCTAGAGACATAACGAGCTGAAGTGGTACCATGAAAACCGGTGGTTTTCATGGTACCCACTAACTCAAATAACTAGGTTTATGGCCTCATTTTTGTGCACAATGAGTGGGTTATTGTCACCGTTATGGTGTAACTAGCTCTGATGATGTTGTAGGTTTAAGTTCGTCTAATATTTATGTACGATATGAATGTAAGAACCTTGAACACTTAAGCTCGCTACTTGTCACATCGTCCCGAATAAGCTTCGGTGAAATGTGTGTAAAATGTTTTTGATTTCATCAACTATTATTTCATAGTCAAGTCACGATAGCCGAGTGGTCAAGTAGTCGAAATTGAGAGACCTGAGTTCGATCCCCAGGTGGCAGGCTAGTACCAATGGGTTTTTCAAAACCTATGTACGAATTATGTCGATGGCTTGGACATAAAGACGGCGAGATGGTTCACCACCTGTCACGTTGTCCTGAAAATATCTTCGGTGGAAGGTGGGCTGAAGGGACTTAATTGTCTAGACTAGACCTCTGTCTACCCCTGTATTGGGAATTGCGTGAAGTAATTTATTTATTTATAGGGTCAAGAGTACTCGGATACCTAGACGTGAATGTATGAAGAAGATGATGCTTATCAAGAAAGAAGCAGAAAGAAATTAGCAAAGTTGGCAGGTCTGTTCTCTTATTTCCCGTCAGGATGGTGAAAACAGGAATATAGCAACAACATGTGTATTTATTATATTATTTCATACAAAATTAATTACAAACTAATTAATTACAAATTACTTTATATTGAAGTTAACAACGATTTATTTAAATTAAATTTAAATACAATTCAAAGTATGGAAATTTAGAACCTAGTACCTTGACACCCAAGTCTGCGTCACGTCCGATTTGTTGACCGGTGCAACGGCGGGGCTGTCAGGCCGCAGCGTGTAACTATTTAGCTACGCACGAGTCACGTTCTACAATTTGTTGTTATGTTGAGTTTCTATCGTTTAAATTTCGAATCAAATAATTTACTTATCGAAATAAGAGCATAAATTCGTTTATCGATAATAATTTTTTATCTAGCACCGTTTCATAATGAGGTTCCTCTGACGGTGATGAAACAGGCGAAAGAAAAGTAAGGCTTTTTTAAGGACCTCTGCTTGGCATGAGAATGCAATGTGTACGTTTTAACATAATTAAACACAATAACTAAGTTACTTAGTAATCTTTACGCCTAATTCCTAACGGGGTAGCCATAGAGAACAGATCGCCAAGTGTCACGATTCTAATATACCTCCTAAGTAAATTATTTTATAAATTTAAAAATTTTACATTTAATTATATTCAAGACTATAATCGGAATATTATAATAGTTAGTTCGGTTAATTTCCAATGACTATTGTACTAAGAGATCGGCGAAGGTGCAACAAAGCAAGAAATGCATAATTCCTTTAGCTGCGGGGCGTAAACTCTTCTTTGAACTCGGTCCTATAACTATTCTTGGAAAGTGTTAAATATTCTAGACATCTTCGCAACGGTTAGGTAGTGGTAAATTTTGTGTGAAATTTTCCGTGCAGTGTCACAAATTTATTCCTAATATAATATGTAGAATGCATTTAATATCCCATAAGTATTACAACGTTGAACTGACAATTGTTGGTGGCTGTCATTAGCGCGTCGAAGTACTTCCGTGTTTCGAACACGGTGCGAACAATGGGTGTTCATAATGTCGCTTAGACATCTGAGATGGAATCTGTTTAATGTATGATTGCGGTAGGAGCCTCGTTTAGAGGCAAAACGACTGCCATGTACACAGCTACTTTCGTACAGAGCTTTATGTAATGTGAACGAAATAATTATGGGACCGTTGTTTAAGGCCGCAGCAGCCGCTCAAATCTCTGTTGTTCATTTCGTCATCAAGGAGGCACTTTGGTGATACAGTGCTGCCCAGACACTTTAACTTGTCTACAAGCTCAAGCGAGTCGTTACCGTTTTTGATGTCGAACGGGATTCTCTGCAGTGTAGCCAGAAGCATTACTTCGGTTTTCTTTTATACAGATTTTCAGTTCAAATCTTCGACATGAATTCTCGAAACCTTACATAAGTATTTGGAGACCCCTCCGAGCCACATAACATAAATCGTCTGTATGCATCATCACAGTGATGTTCAGGTGAAAGACTTTGGTGTGAGCTTTCACCTGGATAGATTGAACTTGTCAAATGGGCAGCCAGATGCTATTGTAAGTCTACACAGAGGCCTCCTGACTACTACACGGCTGAGGCCTGGTCAGGCAGGAGTTGGGGAGTACGCTGCCCCGTTAAACGTCGCAGCTCGCCGAAAAGAACTCTGATTGCTCACTTTGGATCATTCTTACAAACTTATCCGCGCATCAAGATTCATAGGTACACCGAATTGCTCCTCCAAGGACTTTCAGAGCTTTTACCAGTAAAAAACGCTTCAGCTTATTTTGTATAATTCTTTAATCTCTTTTCATCGGAGCTTATTTAGGACAAAATTACCTGAGGTGAGTAAAACCCCATTTTTACTTATTTAAAATATTATCAAACCATTCCTTACACTGGGGTAGACAGAGGTCTTCACGATTAAGTCTTTCCGGCCTTTTTCAAAAGACATTTTTGGGATAACGTGACAGGTGACAGGTGGTAAGCCTGTCACTGTCTTTATGTCCAAGCCAACGATATAAGTCGTACATGAAAAACTCCTTGGTTGAACAAACTAATTGGTTGAAAACTTTTTCGGTTGTTTTGAAAACTCATACGTTGAACGAACGCGGACCCGTCGACCGCGATTCCGATCATTCACCTCTCGGCAAACGTGACTATTTAAAAGTATCGTGTCGATATAAAAATACTATTTGAAGCATGAAAATGGACAAAGTATTGAAAAGTTCTTTGCAGCGCATGTAGTTACTTTAAATTTGCTTCCTGGTTGTTAAAACATTAAAAGATACTTCCCTAAAGTGATAACGACCAACTGTCGCATGCCAGACAAACTTTATAAGTTACTTAATTTTAAAGCATGTAAGTTATACAGGATTTTTGCTAAAGCTGCGAGTTCGAATATCCCCGAGTCAGTTGAATTTTTGTTGAAATAAAGGTACGGTGGTTAAGTTAGATAGTTTTAGTTAGTAGTTAGTGAAGATATAAAGTTGCTTGGCTCTCCAGATGCCCATCAGACATCCACTAAAAGATATGGCGGGATGAGTACCTCGAAAACTATCAGAACAAGATTCAGCAGACCGGTGACGGGCAGATTCAAGGTGCAAAATTTTGCACCAACTGTAATCGACATCCGCTTGCCTTGCGTGGCGACTTTGGCGAACCCTCCTTGGCGTGGTTCTTCCATTGCCACTCCGGCAGTGGACTTTATAAGAAGCAATGAATGAATGAAATAAATTCACATTTTACAGTAGATTCGAATTGCATCACAACAGACTCAGCCATTGAGTGAGAAGTACTCTTCAAAAGTTCAGAAAGCTCAATAGGAAGTTTCCTGTTGTCTCGATTTAAACAATAGGGATAATTAGGTACGTTATTTGAGCGATGTACGTGACCCATTACCTCATCGCTTGACACTTGAGGCTCTGAGACTTAAGCCGATCGTCTCGTCAACGGCATAGAGGAGAATCCTTTTTCATTGTTAAAGTTAAAACTGGGGCTTAGCTTGATTGATTACTGCTATGATTTCTTTTTCTCATTCATTTTTGTACTGTGAAAGACTGATACTGTGATAAACATCTCGTGGCGACTAACAAAGAAAACTTCCAAATGAAAAATGCTATTAAAAATACCCATATGCTATTCAAACAATACACACAACGTCACATACATTGCTCTGATCCCAAAGAATGTAGCTTAAGCACTTATAACCGAAAACCACATAGTTTGAGTTGGTCTAGACATAAGATATTAAATATATAACATGATTACCCATAAGCATTACCCATAAGTCATGAGGCATACCTACACGAATTTAATAAATAAATAATAAATAATAAATTTTATTACGCAATTTTATTGATTTTAAAGCATATTTATGCTAAACTTTATGTTATTAACTTTTATGTTACATTTTTCTCTTTAATTTAATAAATAAATATCTTCGCAATTCCAATACAGGGGTACACAGAGGTCTAGTCTAGACAATTAAGTCTCTTCGACCCACCTTCCACCGAAGGTATTGGACAACGTAACAGCTGGTGAGCCCGTCGCCGTCTTTATGTCCAAGCCAACGATATAATACATCGTACATAGGTTTTGAAACAACCCATTGGTACGAACCTGCCATCTGGGGATCGAACTCGGATCTCTCGACTGAAATGCCGACCACCAAAACACTCGGCTATCGTGACTTCGACAGCTAGTAAGAATATAAAAGTTAATAGTATGTCTCTGTTACCTCATTCCTGTGTGTTCATTATCGTTAATGGTTGAGTGCTAGGGGCTATGCAGTAACGACACGTTCCTTTTAACGATGTAACATTTCACGCACTCCAGTAAAAAATTATTTATAACTCAAGGAATATTCTGTTTTTTTTTAATAAGTAAATAAAGGCGATATGCTCAACACAATAATTTTGTTCTAAATGAGCTCCGGTGAAAAATAGGTTGAAATAGGACAAATCTATTTTAATCCCTTACAACGACTTATAAACAAAGAAGATGTAAAAATCTTCAAAAATAATAAATATCAAAAGTATGTTGATATTGTCTTTGATTCGTAGCGAAAGAAGTATGTAGGGATCGTGACACTTGGCGATCTGTTCTCTCTGGCTACCCCGTCAGGGATTGTGCGTGAAGATTCGTAGCGAAACACGTGTCGCGTTTAATCAATTGTGTCGTAAATTACCCCTTTCTTCCGGTTGTCGTAGGAGGTGTCTATGGTTCAAGCCTTTAAATGAAATTGCTGTCGCCAACTAGCAGACAGTACATTTTACAGTGGTGTTTCTTTCAAATGAATTGTGTGTGTGTGAAGTTAAACGAAATTATTTGAAACAAAATAGTCTTATATTTCATAACTAGACGTACTTGTATACGTATCTTATCACCATGTAGTTGCCAAGACCTATTCTACTTGATGCTGGAGAAGGTACATGATTATTCATATTTTAGATATACGTATATAAGTATATAGATAGGGGCAAAATCATATAGTTTTAACTGGAGAACATCCTTCTGTTTAGCGATAAGTTTGCCTATTTGTACATCCAATATTCTTCATGTAAATGTATTTCTTAATTTATGTGTACAATTAAGTACAAAAATAAATAAAGTAAAATATCGATATTGCTCATGTAATATCTATCTCTTAGTTATTAATTTAAATAAAAATATGAATTCCGACATTTTTTGTCTTCTTTCTTTCTTAGTAATGGCCCCTCTTATTTTAACATCTTTTGTATTATATGTTTTGTTCATATGCAATCGGTACGTGTATATGTGGGTACACCAAAAGCAAAATAGGCTTAGATTCCGAATCGTAAACAACTCTGAAGTTTAATTAGGAGCTCGTGTCCGCGTGACTGTGGAGACTTGCTAACGACTTATTCCGGGTAATGAAACCCAAAGCCAGGGCCAGGACTAACATTAGAAATGAAAATGATTAGAAAATGACCCGATAACTATTTAGAGATTAGGCGGAGTGAATTCTGTTGGGTGGTGCCAAATCCCATTAGTGGGCGGCTTTTTCTCGACTGAGCAGTAACTATAATATATCTTCACGCTATTCCCATACTAGGATAGATAGAAGAAGGAAATTAAGTCCTTTTGACTCACGTTTTAACAGTGGTAGAGCCACGCATCAGCTTTTGTTGTTGCATGAATGGGCCGGCTCGACCGAAGTACCACGACCTCACAGAATACCTGCTCGTTTGCCTCATTTTTCTATAAAATAAAAGACATTTTTGGCACGTGACAGGTGGTGTGCCGATAAAATCATTCGCGCTTTTGACGCGTTTTGACGCCAACGGGCTTACCACCCGTCAGGTTGTCCCAAAATGTCTTCGGTGGAAGGTGGATCGAGAGAACTTAATCGTCTAGACCTCTGTCTATCCCTGTGTTGGGTATGGCGTGAATATATTTTTTATTAATTCTTGTTCCGATACCAAGCAGATGGCAGGATAGCAATCGCGATATATATCAGATCAAAATTCAGTAGACCAGTACCAAAACATTATTACCATACTGGTACCATTAGTACCAACTTAGAACTTTTTACGTTAGAGACCATTTTCCTGCAGTGGGCTTTAACAGGCCGTTATGTATCCATTATATGATACAAAAAATATCTTGCGCAATTCCCGTCTGGGGTGAACTGGGGTCTAGTCTAGACAATTATGTCCCTTTGACCCACCTTCCACCGAAGATATTTTAGGACAACGTGACAGATGGTGGTATGATGTGCGTCTTTGTAATAAATAACGACATAATTCGTACATAAGTTTTTGAAAACCCATTGCTTCAGGCTGGCCACAGGGATGAACTCAGGTCTCTTGACTCGAAATTCGACCACCCAACCAACCAACCATATATGATATCATTATATAATATTTTGACTACCATCTTTTTTACTTAATTATTAGGACGACCTCCATGGTCGAGTCGAGTCAAGTGGTAGCACATACTAGTTTTAGAAGTGTCGCTAGCTCTAAGTTCCCGTGTTGGATTCCCAGATGGTTCAATGAAGCAAGTAGTTATCTGTCTTCTTGGGTCTGATTGTTTGTAGTACCTTCACATTTGTCTTCAGCTACTTACTTTGGGATCAGAGTAATGTCCGTGATGTTGTGCTCAGTCATATATTTATTTTATTTATTAATGTTTTTTCTTTATATTTTTTATTTATTATTTGATTTATTACTCTAGTTTTAAGAAGTAAATTTTCATTCATATTACATCCCAGTAGTATTTACAGTACTAGTGTAGACCATGGTCTATACAATTAAATCCTTTGGCCATTTGATCCTTTACCGAAGCTTATTTGTAACAAAATGAGACAGATACTGAGCTTATCGCTGAATTAGTCTTCGAGTCTTTAGTGGCAAGTTTACAATATATTTACAAAGACAAATATTTTGGTAGATAAATATTCATGTACACTTATAAATATGTGGCATGCATTAGCCACATACATATTTATAAGTATTACATGAGCTCTTTCACTATAAATATGTGTATTTAAGTGTACATATAAATACACATATTTATCTGCAAAATATAGATAATTTTATATTTTAGCGGTAGATAAATATCTACCAAATTATACAATGTTGATATGAACACAAATTAATTTATGGTCTATACTCTCAAATAATTGATGGCTTTTTGTATGCCAGTTGTAATTTTGGTACAAAAATACCAATTAATTTTGTATTAATTAGTATTTTTACCAATTAATACAAAAGGATAAAAATAATTAAAAATGTCAAGGATATATTTTTATTACTTATATCCTTGATAATCTCAGGATATATAATAAATATATCCTTGACATTTTTGTATACAAAAGGATAAAAATAATTAAAAAAATGTCAAGGATATATTTTGACATTATATATTTTATATAATGTCAAAATATATCCTTTATTAAAGTAAAATAAATATAAATATCTTCAAGCAATTCCCAATACAGGGTTAGACAGTGGTCATCATCTTCCACCATCTTCTTCATTGGTACGAGCCTGCCACCTGGGGATCGAACTCGATCTCTTGACTTGAAATTCGACCACCCACTGGCTATCGTAACTTCAAAGTATTGAAGTGTATATGAAAACGACTAAAGGATCTACATAGCGTCACGATTGTGTCATTAGTATGCAAGTTGAACATCTAGAAAGTTCGAACATCGTCGGATCAATTTTTCTTTACAACAATTTATTCTTTTTTGCTGTTTTCTTCAGTCCATGGAAGTAAAGCGACGACAGATTTTGTGTACTAAACAATCATGGTACTAAACTAACTTTCGACCCAATATTAACCCAAGTTTTTGAGACAACGTGTCAACCTATCGCCGTCTTAGTATCCAACATATTTTCAAAATATTTACACAATTCACACATTGGGGTATTTTAAAAAGAATACGAGTAATGTCGAATAACATTACTAGTATTCCTGTTAACACCATCAATTCAAAGCTGCAATAATTGTATTTGAGTTGGTTTACGTCAATAGTCGAATGGCAGGGCCCCGAACCTGCGACGTCATGTTTCGCAATCCGTACCCTAAACCATTAGGCTATTGTCGCATTCAGCAGTGAACTCTTGATTGGATTTACAGGAAACACAAAAGCAAATGCCTCCTACAATGGGTAATAGAACTCATAGCAGAATTGTACCCTGCTGAAAGCCTGTCAAAGTCCAGTTACGGGATCTAAAAGCTTCTTAGGTTTTTTAAAGTTCATAATTGCTACGGCATAGGCAGATTGGCGATAGCAGTACCAATTAATAGAATCTTGCATATTATAGTCATACCGTGTCATATAGTGTCGATTACCGCTAACGCTTAGCCATCATTTATAAAGGTCCGATATTGCATATAGCGCTCTTAGTACAAAAGCTACCCACAAAGATTAAATATGGCGTTCTCAGGAGTCGAATTTTTCAGGACACAGAGTATAATCAGCGAGGCCTCAGAGGTATAATAATCGAGATTATCGAGAAGAGAGAGATGTGCGGTATTTAAGTTATACTAATAATAATTCGTTTGATTTGGTTCATTATTTTAGTAAACAAGTGTTGAACTTTATATAACAGTGCATGGGCCATAATTGTTCTTCTGTAACATGGTTTTAAGATTGATTTCTTTTGTCGGTTATCGAGTCTTCAACTTCATTAAATTCTCAAAAAATTAACTTATGTACGAAAAGGTTCAGATTATTAATTTATATTTATAACAAACACACCGCCATAAATATCAACCCTAAATGGAGCTTGGTCATTCTTATCCAATGTACTTATTTTATAAGTATTTTCTATTTATATTTAAAAGTTTTATTTTAAAATGCTACATATAAATAAAATAATGTAAATTTACTAAATTACATTTTAATTTTTTTTTTAATTTACGTGTGTTGTATTGATTTTAAAGCATATAAGTAATACTGCAGCAATACATTGTCATGAAATTGTAGATAAAAACGTTGTGTCTTACACGCATGAAATTTAAAATATGATTTCATATCCGTGATAGTTTTATTTCTAAGTTCGTCTTACGATGTCGAACTCCGCCGCTCAGTATGTAATAAATTGAGCACTTAAAAGCGGGAACATGGTCATCAACAGCGGTCGCCGGGACAGGGCTAAGTGAAATATATTGCCAACTCTTGAGAGGCTACCCGTCAAGCATTATCGACAGTTGCGAATGAATTTAATGTTAGAGCTTTTGTTCCAAGTTAATTTATAACCGAGACATGGCGATACATCAATTATGACAATTATTCTTGAGTTTAGGTGCCGTATTAAACTATTGTTTCGGTATTTACTAAAATTGTTTGACGACCACCGTAGAGAAGTGACGTGTACACCGGTTTTTATGGTGACGCTAAGCTCTGAGGTTCCGGGTTCGATTCCCGGTCGCGTCATTGTAGAAAATACTTTTTCTATATTTTCTCGGGTTTGGGTGCTAGTTGTACCTTCATTGTTATTGATTATGTCTGTGATGTTGTCACTATCTACATATGTATTTATTCTCATTTTATTCGTGTTTTAGGGGAGCTGTTTTATAGTTTTTTAAAGAAATATAACTGAAGCAAACTGTTAAATTAATGTACTTCTTATTTTTAAATTTATATTACGCAATTTTATTGATTTTTAATGCAAATTTGTTATGCTTTTAAAATGTTTATATCGTTGGCTTGGACATAAAGACGGCGACGGGCTCACCACCTGTCACGTTGTCCCGAAACTATCTTCAGTGAAAGGTGGGTCGAGTGGACTACATTGTCTAGATAAGACCTCTTTCTACCCTGTATAGGAATTGCGTTAAGATATTTATTTATTTATCTTTGAAAATTTGTTGTGCTGAACTTTTATGTGATTACGTTAAAGAGAAAAAATGTATTTTTAAAATTTCTATCAATTCTACTTGCTAATACTTTATTATTTAAATGAGTCATCATATCAATAACCATATAATATCTATCA
>JAGSMR010001175.1:0-17994 GCA_029286605.1 Sericinus montela | reverse complement strand
TATCAATTGACTGGGATTAATATCTATCAATTGACTGGGATACCATCATGCCGGGTGACGCTAAGCTCTGAGGTTCCGGGTTCGATTCCGGTCGCGTCATTGTAGAAAATACTTTTTTCTATATTTTCTCGGGTTTGGGTGCTAGTTGTACCTTCATTGTTATTGATTATGTCTGTGATGTTGTCACTATCTACATATGTATTTATTCTCATTTTATTCGTGTTTTAGGGGAGCTGTTTTATAGTTTTTAAAGAAATATAACTGAAGCAAACTGTTAAATTAATGTACTTTATTTTTAAATTTATATTACGCAATTTTATTGATTTTTAATGCAAATTTGTTATGCTTTTAAAATGTTTATATCGTTGGCTTGGACATAAAGACGGCGACGGGCTCACCACCTGTCACGTTGTCCCGAAACATCTTCAGTGAAAGGTGGGTCGAGTGGACTACATTGTCTAGATAAGACCTCTTTCTACCCTGTATAGGAATTGCGTTAAGATATTTATTTATTTATCTTTGAAAATTTGTTGTGCTGAACTTTTATGTGATTACGTTAAAGAGAAAAAATGTATTTTTAAAATTTCTATCAATTCTACTTGCTAATACTTTATTATTTAAATGAGTCATCATATCAATAACCATATAATATCTATCAATTGACTGGGATACCATCATGCCGAACGTATTTACGCTGATGAAAAATGATATATTGCACAAAGGAGATAAGAACATTGGCTATACCTAAGACTATGGAGAAAGAAGTATTAAGAAGGTGCAAGCAATGGCCATTTTTCAAGAAAAAGATGAAAGAAGTTTATTGAAAGAGATTTATTATATATCAGGATTAGATAAGAAAATTTAAGATTTGCAGTGACATGCATTCCATGCCTGTTAGCTACGAAGAAAGAAGGAAGCAAGAATATTTCATTCAATTGAGAACAGTATTCCTTGGATACCATTCATTTGACTGTTGAACCTTGACGCAAACTAGTAAACAAAGTAACCATATACTGTCAGTGGTGGGCGCTCACAATTTGTTTGGCTGTTTCAACATCAAGAAGCACCCCGCCGAGAGACTCTAAATAACAAATTGAGATCCATCATAACCTTCGGAAACTGACGAATAATCACTGACAAAGGCACCGGTATCTACTAGTCATGGTCAAAGATCACGTAAGGGAGGGGAAGATTCTACATGTGACTACATGACGGGTGTTCCAATGGCGTCATGGATGTCAAGAGAATACAGAAGTTGTGTATAGAGAACTCCTTGGCCTTGGTACAAACACATTAGTCGAGCAAAGAGCTAATAATAAAAATTTTCTAAAGAAGCATCAACTGTTGTACACCTTAGAACTAATGGTGGAAGTAAAAACGCGAGTAAAAAGATATGAAGATACAAGAGTTACTACAGGAAGAGTACACATGCGTTCAATGAAAATAGGGAGGATCTCAGAAAACAGCACAAAGAACAGATTCTCAGTGTTCAAAAAGAGAATGCAAAAAGCTTTAATAGAAAAAGAAAAAGGACATTCACAATACAAAGTTGGAGACATTGTGGCTATAAAACTTGCTAATTATTTGGTTCAGACTCAACTAAAACCCAAATATCTAGACTCATAAGATAATCAAGAACCAAACCAAATGGAATGATTGCTATGATCTGCAAAAAATGATAGTAAAGCATTGAGGGCCTAGCAAGAACATCTAGCTAGCAGATTGTATGAAGCGTTGGCCAATAGAAGGTGAAGAGAGTTCTTAATGTAAGAAACTCTGTAAGAATAATTTGGTGAAGAATGATAGATGATGAATGTATTGTTTCATTTTAAATTTTATTATTTTTCTTCTATGCTATATATGTTTATTCTTGTATGTTAGCTTGTTGTCATGGTTTTAACTGGAGTAAATAGGTAGTGTATTTAAAATGTAAAATAAAAGGCATAAATCTAAATACTGAGTATAGAAAATTTGAAAACTAACTTCGAAAGAGGTTGTTTTTTAAGATGTTTTCTTTTTGTTTTAAGATTGTTTTATCTTTGTTTTTAAGAGATGGCTTATGTTTTTTTAGTTTTTTTTTTTTTTAATAATTAAGATAATGTTTGTAAAGCAAGTTGACTGTGAATGTGGAATGTGCGTGATGTATTGTACTGAAAGACTTGAAACATTTCATGAATGCTGAGAATGTCAAGGACAGTCATTGTATCAGGACAGCCGAATGTGGGAAAATGAATGTGTTGGGAAATCAAACGCAGGGATGAGGAGAGGATGAAAGGGAAGGAGTGATGGTAAGATTACCGCTGCCTATGCGAACTGGCTTCCTCCCTTAGGAGTGCCCCCTTCCCAGAATTAGAGGGAGGTGTGGGCCACCGTTACCCAAATTCATCAGACGAACGCAGAAGTTTGTTAGACTTCTACTTCACGCCGGTGGTTCTGCGAGGTCGCGGTACCTCCTTTTGTCAGAGCCGGCCCATTCATGCTACAACAAAAGCTGATGCGTGGCTTCACTAATGTTAAAAAGCGGTGGATCGAAACAATTAAATCTTTTCTAGATCTCTCTGACTATTTCCCTTTGAAGGAAAATGTGTGTAGTTATAAAAAAACTTTTATCAAGTTAGATTAGGAATGTATAGAATTTTAATCACCGTTCATTGTTATCTAGAGAGCTGCTAATATCTCTATCTCGTACCAAGATTAATTCAAGGCTCTTCAGTTTGCTTAATTCATTTAGCGTTAGTCCGCCTCAATCTTTCTGAAAAGAGATGTAATTAAGAAAATATTGAGACAATGTTGGCAGTTTTTAATCAGTCAATAATTAGAAATGAGCATTAATTTCTATATTGGTTTTTAAAATTATCTTGCACTTACTAGCATCAGTAGACAGAGGTCTAGACACAGTTATGTCCTTTGGTCCGGCACCTTTCACCTAATACAATTTAGACAGTGCGATGGTGGAGGAACCTGTCGCTGTCTTAATTTCCAAGCCAACGATGTTAATCCCATATAAGTTTGTGAAAAAGTAATTGGTATGAGCCTATCACTTGAGATCAAACTTGACTCAAATTCAGACGTTATCACACCTCCGCTATTAGGACTTTTTTTAACTTTTAACATATTTTAATTTTAATTTTAATCAATGGTCTTATTGCATTGTGGGGAAAAGCCTTAAAATGCAATTGGCTGCTGGCAGATTATAGGTTAATCATCTTGAAAAGTACCTAGATCAAATTGTGCAGACTGGTACTATAGTGGGTCAGGTCTCAGGGCTCTTTTTATACGTAGCCTTTGTTTTATGTGCTGTTATTTCGTCGCGTAACATACTGTATGTTACTTGCCCTAACTCCTAAACAAACAGAAACATTGAATGTTTCCAAAATGCTTTATAATTTTCCTCAAACTTTGACATGAAAAGTTTTTGTTTACGCCAAATTACGTTGGGATTTTCGTCGTAAAAATCGTGTTGTTTTTACTTTTACGATTTCGAAACTGGAGAGGATTTTTCTTCTTTTTAATTGAAAGGCAGGGTGAAAAGTTATACATATGATGGTAAGTTATTGACACTGATTCATTAAGACAGTATATGAAGCCTGCACTTAGGCTAATAAATGCCTTCGATAGTGAAAATTTATTTCTTTATTGATAGCGTAACGGTTTCTGAAGTGGCACACCAATTTGAAGATGTCCCTAGCTCTGAGTTCTTGAGTTCAATACTCGGACAGATCAAAAGTAGAAAACCACTTTCTATAGTGTCTCAGGTCTGGGTGTATGTGGTGCCTTCGTTGTTTCTGATTCCATGACACAAGTGTTTTGGCTTTAATTTGAGTTCAGAGTTTAGACATGATGTTGTCAAATCGTTTTCCCATGGGTGTCGTAGGAGGTGACAAAGGAAAAGCTTTGTAAATAGCTACAACTGCTGACAGATGGTGGCATATCCACCCCGAAAATTAGTATACTAGAATTCAGTACACCGGTGATGGCCCATAGGGTCTAAGATGTAAGGTGTCTGGTACAGCGCTCGTCAATCCGCTTACCTAGCGTGAATATCATGGCAATCCCTTCCTAGCAAGGTTTCCTATCAATTGTAACAATTGTAGAATTAGATTGAAAGAAGAAAATATGTACCTTAATGATTTTAAAACATATTTATATTTTGAATTTTTATGATATTAAAGAGCAGCATTGATTGGTTCACGATGGATGGATATTCGACCCCAGCACCTCGCTGAGCTTGCATGACGCTCTTACCTCCAACCACTGGTGTCTTGCACGCATCAGTTTAAACTGCAACCTGTATTCTTATATTACCGGCGCCTTGTTTAATATATACAAAAAGTTAAAGTTTTAACTTTGTTCTCTTTTAATTAATCAACATAAAAGTTCAGCATACCGTGCTTTAAGGTCGTAATAACAAATTGTACATGTGCATATATATCGTATTGATAATTCCTAACTGAAAAGTCAGGATTATCAAATTGTCACTTGCAAAAGGGATAACAGATAGCGCCTATGCCAATAAACAAGTCATAAGTAATATAAGAGAATACAGAGTTAAAATTTCAACTGATGAGTGTGAGACACGGTGAAGGTCGAAGGTAAGAGCGTCGCCTCGAAACGGCGAAGATCGCGGGTTCGAATTCCGTCCGTGTCCGATGAAATTTTAACTTTTTTCTCTTTAATTTAATAACAAAGAAGAAAGATAGAAAATAAATAAATATTAAATGTAGAATAAATAGATAGGGATAACAAATATCGAGAAGGACGATGAAGAACAAAGTGTGCTCTGGTGAAAATGGTGGCAATCTTTTGGGGAGGCCTATATTTAGCAAAATAATAGTCGCTATAGCTGAGAGGTTGCGTGATCGATTTTCGAGTCAAGAGACCCGAGTCGATCTCCAGTTCATACTGATCATGGTCATGGTACTCTCCATGATCATGATACTCATCAAAATTTATGTACGATTTTATCGTTTACATAAAGATGGCGACAGGCTCAGCATTGGACACGTTGTCCCAAAATGTCTTCAGTGGAAGGTAGGACGAAAGGACTTAATTGTCTGGACGTCTATCTGCCCAATATTGAAAATAGCGTGTAGATATTTTTTTGTTATTGTACATTATCCAAGTAATATTGTAAAGCCGAAGTTTGTATTAAGGTGTTGTTATGAAATTCCGCCCAGATGGCTACAGTCTCACTACCTGTATTGGTGTTCCTAAGTTCCGGTGATATTACGTAAATTCAAAAAAGAATTGATCTGCAGGAGGTAGGTCTCCAATATTTTTTTTTTCAAAAGTAAAACAAAAGTAATTTTCTGAGGTCTGGCTGTTTGTTTGTTGTTTCCGATTCCTTAACACAAGTGCTTAAACTGCTTTCTTTGGAATCAGAGGAACATATGTTGTCACTATTCATGTGTGGATTTATTTATTTTATTTACTCTGGCTACCCTGTCAGCTATGGGATGAGGGAAGGGTGCATGAATATATTTATTCATTTATTATTATTTACTAACTTCACTGTTTACTTGAGCTTTTTTTTACTCATACGCAATTTTTCATTGATTTTTAAGGCATGTGATTGATATTGCAGTGGTCGCGGGTCTGAATCCTGCTCGTGTCAGTTGAAATTTTAAAATCATTTTTTCTTTAATTTAATAACAAAGAAGAAAGATAGAAAATAAATAAATATTAAATGTAGAATAAATAGATAGGGATAACAAATATCGAGAAGGACGATGAAGAACAGCAAAAGCTCTGGTGAAAATGGTGGCAATCTTTGGGGAGGCCTATATTTAGCAAAATAATAGTCGCTATAGCTGAGAGGTTGCGTGATCGATTTTCGAGTCAAGAGACCTGAGTCGATCTCCAGTTCATACTGATCATGGTCATGGTACTCTCCATGATCATGATACTCATCAAAATTTATGTACGATTTTATCGTTTACATAAAGATGGCGACAGGCTCAGCATTGGACACGTTGTCCCAAAATGTCTTCGGTGGAAGGTAGGACGAAAGGACTTAATTGTCTGGACGTCTATCTGCCCAATATTGAAAATAGCGTGTAGATATTTTTTTGTTATTGTACATTATCCAAGTAATATTGTAAAGCCGAAGTTTAGTATTAAGTGTTGTTATGAAATTCCGCCCAGATGGCTACAGTCTCACTACCTGTATTGGTGTTCCTAAGTTCCGGTGACATTACAAAATTCAAAAAAAGAATTGGATTCGCAGGAGGTAGGTCTCCAATATTTTTTTTTCAAAAGTAATTTTCTGAGGTATGGCCGTTTTGCCTTGTTGTTTCCGATTCCTTAACACAAGTGCTTAAACTGCTTTCTTTGGAATCAGAGGAACATATGTTGTCACTATCTATGTGTGGATTTATTTATTTTATTTACTCTGGCTACCCTGTCAGCTATGGGATGAGGGAAGGGTGCATGAATATATTTATTCATTTATTATTATTTACTAACTTCACTGTTTACTTGAGCTTTTTTTACTCATACGCAATTTTTCATTGATTTTAAGGCATGTGATTGATACCGCAGTGGTCGCGGGTTCGAATCCCGCTCGTGTCAGTTGAAATTTTAAAATCATTTTTTTCTTTAATTTAATAAGATAAAGTTAAGTAGAAATTATATGCTCTAAATTTGCTTATAAAATTGCTGTGTAATAATGTGTAACAACCATATGGAGGTGTAACAACCTTACGCATCATCACGCATTTCCCAAAACAAGGGAAGTTTACCATACCTGGGTCCTTTTCACAAATACTTCAGCTTAGTTTCAAGCCGGATATTATTTTTGTTTAAAGGTGATGAGCCTGTAGTACTAAAGTTTTTGGAAAAACTGCGATACTTCTTACTGGGGATCGAACTAGTCTTTGGACTAGGATTCCGATGATCCAACTACTCAGTAATCGAGAATTATTTAATTTACATTTTTTTTAATTTTACAAAGAATTTGTTTTACTAGATTAAATTCCATATAAAGATATCAGAAAGTATTATTATTCAATAACTTTGCCTCTGTTCGAACTGAACTTTGATGTCTACAAATAGGAGTACGTAGCGGCAATAAAAGATCACGTCCGGCTGCGTGTCCGACAAACAACAAAACATTACAGCTATTGTTTCCTTTCCCGGAAGACACAGATCCTCTAAAATTTTTTTGTGGCGTAACGTGGGATCGTAGGCTACTTTTTATTTTAGAAACATATTCACATATATTCCTCCAATACAGAGGTAGACAGAAGTCTACTGTAACTGCTTACTTTGGAATCAGAGGAACATATGTTGTCACTATCTATGTGTGGATTTATTTATTTTATTTACTCTGGCTACCCTGTCATCTATGGGATGAGGGAAGGGCGCATGAATATATTTATTCATTTATTATTATTTACTAACTTCACTGTTTTATTAAGTCACGATAGCCGAGTTGTTGGGTGGTCGGAATTTCGAGTCGAGAGACCCGAGTTCGATTCCCAGGTGGCAGTACCAATGAGTTTTTCAAAAACTTATGTACGAATATCGTTGGCTTGGACATAAAGGCGGGCGACGGCTCACCACCTGTCACGTTGTCCCGAAAATATCTTCGGTGGAAGGTGGGTCAAAGAGACTTAATTGTCTAGACTTGACCTCTGTTCACCTCTCATTAAATTCGTGAAGATATTTATTTACTGTTTACTTGAGTTTTTACTGATACGCAATTTTTCATTGATTTTAAGGCATGTGATTGATACCGCAGTGGTCGCGGGTCTGAATCCTGCTCGTGTCAGTTGAAATTTTAAAAATCATTTTTTTCTTTAATTTAATAACATAAAGTTAAGTAGAAATTATATGCTCTAAAATTGCTGTGTAATAATGTGTAACAACCATATGGAAGTGAAACAAACATGTGGAGGGAAATTAACTGCAGTTTTGAGTGACGAGTTACGAGCTTTCGATTTTAACGTTTTATTTTATTTAATTGACACTTATTATAAGACATTTATCACATTTTTTAAATAAACAAATAAATATGGATAACATCACTGGTACAACATACATTGCACTGATCCCGAGGTAAGTACCTTAAGCACTTGTGTTATGAAATCGGAAACAACGGTTGCAATGACAAACACTAAGACCCGTGAAAATGGAGAAAAAGATTTTTCTACATTGTTTCGACTGGGAATTGAACCTGGATGTTTACGCATCATCACGCATTTCCCAAAACAAGGAAGCTAATGATAACTTAGTCCTTTACACAGTCATTTCCAGCTTAGTTTCTGCCGGATATTATTTTGTTTGGGGCAGACTGGTGATGAGCCTGTGTAGTACTACAAAGTTTTGAAAAACTGCGACATTTACTGGGGATCGAACTAGTCTTTGACTAGGATTCTGATGATTCAACTACCAGTAATCGAGAATTATTTAATTTACATTTATTTTAATTTTACAAAGAATTTGTTTTACTAGATTAAATTCCATATAAAGATATTTCAAAAGTATTATTATTCAATAACTTTGCCTCTGTCCAAACTGAACTTTGATGTCTACAAATGGAGTACATGGCAGCAATAAAACATCACGATCCGGCTGCGTGTCCGACAAACAACAAAACATTACAGCTATTGTTCCTTTCCGGAAGACACAGATCCTTTAAAGGATAACAAGAATACTACACTTTTATAGACTTAGTTAGAAACATGAACAATAACTTTTATTTTATTTATCTTCACGCATGACACATCTTTGTCGGAGAGGCGTGATCATAAAACCACCACCTTTCATCCCGGTGTCGTAAGAGGCGACCATGGTGTTTAGAATTTCATCCTTCTTCTTCTTGCCAGCCTATAAAAGAGCTGCCGCTGAATATAGCCTCTGTCAGAAAGTACCTACAAAATCATGATTGTCAATCGATAAATGCAGTGGATGAATGTCTCGAAATATACCTGGTAGACCAAAACACTATATACAAGTATAACGGCCATCAGTGACCAAGCTAACGGATATTCGAGTTCGATCCTACGGCCGGTACTCATCAACATTTTAAAGTGATTTTAAGTCTACTGTAATTATTATTTTTGTCAAATCTACTTAAACTGTTGTTTTGAAGAAATATATATCCATACCGAAAAAATCTGTAAGGACGTAGCGTGAATCCGGATGAAAGAGGAAGTCTTTCAACCTAAGGAAAACTGCTAACTGCTTGAGTTATAATTTAAAAAATGGTTTAAACTCTAGCAATAATAATTTTAATTCTTTTGTATTGTTGCATTGTCAAAATATTGCAACCAAAACAAAAATAACTTCACGCCCCAATACTACAGAAATCTGCACAATTAAATCCACCAAAACAAAACATATGAAAAATTACATAAAAATATTACAGAAAAAGTAATATGAACCAAGATAACACATATAATACATGCGTTTATTAAATATCTATGAAAACTTACAGGATCTTTTGTAACACGACGTGACCTTCCTCTATGACGGGAATAACGAAAGTGGACGAAGCGAACAAGCATTTAAGGATCGCAGCAAGTAGAAAGAGGGTGGCATTTACCACACCTACGGGAAAGAGGCGTGGATTGAAGGATGATGATGACAAAAAGTTTTCACGTCAACAACAAATATCTTCACGCACCCTAAACACAGGGGTAGACAGAGGTCGAGTCTAGACAACTGAGTCCCTTTGACCCACCTTCCACTGAAGATATTTCTCGGGACAAAGTGACAGGTGGTGGAGCCTGTCGCCGTCTTTATGTCCAAGTCTTCTTACTATAGCTTTTAAGGTTAGATGGAAGAAATCGTTTAGGGCGATAAGACTGCCATTTGTGTCACCACAGTCTTAAAAATTTATTGGCTTGACATAAAGTGGCGTCCTAAGTACAAACAAGGTTATGTTAGGTTAGGCCATGAGGTGTCTGGTAGTGCGATCGCCAATCTGGCTCGCCAAGCGTGGTGATTGCCGGCACGCGAGAGGCCTATGCTCAGTAGTACTCACCGCAAGCTGTTATGTGTGTACGTTATAAAGGTGTAATGGCGTCGAAAAGTAAATACGTTTTCTTGTCGGCAGCATTCAAGTAAGTAAGCTTAGTTAAAAACAGCCTTCACTAAAATGCTGCCCCTGCGGCTCTTCTCGCCGTTTTGTAGTTAACGCGAAACCCTGTAATTATTGTCTTGTACACGTTAGCCTTAGTTACACACTCTTACATTGTTGAATCAGCTATCACAACAAAGTCCCGCTGCAATCGGTCCAGACGTTTCAGATGTCTGTCCGTTTGTTCCGGCTAGTCTCGAGACGGCTAGACCGATTTCAATCGGGACATACACTGGCAGAAAGCTGATTTTTGTGGCGTAACGTGGGCTAGTAGGCGATTTTTATTTTAGAACATATTCATATATTCCTCCAATACAGAGGTAGATGTAATTCAGACGATTAAATCCTTCCGACCCCTCACCGAAGATTTTGGGACAACGTGACAGGTAGCGGCGAGCTATCGTCGTTTTGCGAAGATTATAAATAAATAAAAAGTTAAAACATGTCATTTCCATTTATTATAAAAAATATAACACAATACAATAAATTAATTAGTAAAATTCTTAGTTCGGAAAGGACATAGTTTAATTCCAGCTCAGCTCAATTTCAATATCGCAACATCGCATCACCAGACTATCCAGGGCCCCAATTGACCTGTGACGCTGGAGGGTGTGGATACCTGGCGAGAAACGCAAATATCTTAACGGTTTTTAAAGTTCTTTTTTGTTTTGTACTTTGTTTATATATCATTTAGAATATTAATTATGTCATGGTTAGGAACTAGATCAGTTGGCTGCTATAGCGTTTTTGATATATCCTGTTACATCTTTACGAGTATATTATCTTAACTGATGTTAGGAGCCAGCCCAAAACAAAATGAGCTAATCCCAGGTAAGTGATACTGATATCAAGAACGGCCGTACTCGATTTCAGTGATACTATTCATTTTGTTATAGTGCTACGGAACGCGGTTAGTTTGAGTATATACATAAAACAGCCTATGAAAGTCCATTTCAGGATTGATTCCTATAGGGCTTCGCGATCATTCAGGCGATCGGCGATCGCTTTGGTCACCAGTTTGCTTATTTTAATCTGCATTTTTCGAGATAGGTAGGCAGGGACTTCCTCTGTCGCCCCTCGAGACACTCCACGGACAGAGAGGATCTGTACATGCACATGTAATCATCAACCCCTAGCTTCGAAGGCGGGTCGCTAGCAACCCGCTGCTTACGGGGCCGGCTTCAGACCTGTCTCCACGCGCTGCGCCCGTCCTGAGTGGCGCTGCCCCTCCCGCCGCGTGCGCGCGGCCGCGCCGGGCGGCAGCAGCCCGCCGCACACCAGCCCCCGGAACCGCGAGAGCCGTCCAAGTGCACCGACGCACATAGAGTATTTAGAGAGATGCCTCTGCCGTCATCCAAGAAAGTCACGGATAGCCAATCTTTAATCTTAAACCATCAGTTGTTATAAGTTTAAATCTTGAAACCCTAACTCTGCCCTCACTGTACATATTATAAGTGGCTACTATCTCTGTTTCAAATAATGTTAATGTTGAAAGATACAATGTGAAAACGCATAATAAGTATGAACGCGACATCTACATAATTTTGGTGCAAGGATAAAGTTATATAAAAATTAGTGTAATTTGCGCATGACAGGTCATATTCAATAATTAAAATACTAAAAAAGGAAACATCAAAAATCTCAAATTATTTAAACAGAAACATACATCAGGAGATGGTAGACTATCTGATAAACGTTGTCATCTAATAAAATGTGACCTTTCAACCAACAAAGTGTAATTGCAATATCTCATGTGTGACATGTACTTTATCATGATCATCGTCATCATAACAGAAGTCTACTGCTGACATGGCCTCCCAAGGATCGCTTACACAGAAAAGGTCCTGTGTCATTTATAACCATCGATCTCCCGCAATGTTCTGCAGGTCGTCGCAGCATCCTGGGGAGACAGTCTAATAAGACAGTTGTATAATCATTGACTAAGAAAACATAAGGAATTAATAATAATACAAAAATTAAATAAGTAAAGAATTCATTAATTTATTTAAGGAATCTATGAAGTTAATTTATACTATACTGCATATAATATAATTTTATAGAAATATGTATATATATCATCAAAAATCAAATTGGTGATATACTCTTCGTTATGTAAATATTTTTAAGAACTTCAAATGGAACTTTCTTTTCTTTTCCAATGTACAAAATATACAAGCAACAAATAAATAAATACTACGTTAATATGACAATCCAGGGACTGAGGATCGTGCCCACTAATGTCTAGGAAAAGAGTTGGTCATAGTATTTCAACATTATAAAAATTTCCTTTTTCGCCTGTTTTATCTCCGCTAGAGATAGACCTGGTGTCGATAGACGAATTTAAATTAAGGTTCCAATGAATAAACACACACATACTGTTGTCAAGGGTCAGATGAAATCAAATCAAACTTAGACTTCAATAAATGTTTATGGATCCATGCAATAACATTAATTAAAATATGAAAACAAATGTGTTTTTCAATTGTATGTTGCGTCTAACATCAAACATGGTTGCATCGAATGCCCCCGGCTAGTTTGTCAATACAACATCCCTTTTAAGCTAATGTTAAAATAATATTTTTTACATTAGAAATATTATTAAAAGTACCATTTTTATATAAATAGGCCGAATATTAATTAAATTAAAATGTTCTACCATTAATTTATACAAATTATCTATTAAAACTAAGTAACTATAATTGACTGTCTAACTTGAACACTGAACATCTATCAAAACAACGACCCTTTTAAAACCAATGTTAGTATAGTATTATTATATAAGAAATCTTATTACAAATACTGTTTTTATAAATAGCCTCAGTCTATTAAATTAAATATTAAAAACAATGATTTATACTTATGTGAATAAAACTATAAACATTTACTAACGTAATAGCTATGGAAACTGGAGAAATTAGTCAAACAATATCTCTTTTTAGGCTTATTTTAAAATAATACTATTGTACACATGGCCATGTAAATGGCCTTTAGTTACATTTGGATTGTATAATTAAGTATGAATTTGTAATTATATCTTTAAGGTTTCTAAACATTAATTAACCCAACAATACATACGTAGAAATATATATTGATAGGTTGAAAACTCACATACATTGCCTGATGTCCTGCGTGCAAACTTACTTCTTAAAGGTGGAATAAGAAACAACGAATGGCCACAAATACCCAGTCCTGAGACATGGTGAAAAAGTAGATTTAGTTTTTTTAAGATTTTCCCCTTATTCATAATTCCATGGCATATTTAGGAAACAAAGTTGCCTCTATGAATAACACCAGTCCTGCCACAAATGTTAGGTTAGGTTATGTTAGGCCAGTCGCGAGGTCCGGTAGCAACGCCAACCGCCCGCTGCGTACATTACGGCACGCGAGAGGCCCAGAACCAGCAAGTGACCACTGCAAGCTGTTATGTGTACGTTATAAAAGTGCAATGGCAAGACGAAAGTAACATCGGTAAACTTAATAAAATAAAAAAAATCTGTCTGAAAGTTGAACATTTCACAACACACACACACACAATTTATGTCCCGCTGGGTCTGAGGGTCTAACGTCCCGCCATGTCGCGTGCGCGTGCCGCAGAAGCGCGAGTGAGGCCAGTGGTGGTGGGCGAGCTGATGAGCAACAGCCTTTATTAGTTAGACAATAAAGTCTTCTCCATAGAGTAACGCAATGATCGTGTCGCACAACGATATCCCAGTGGCTTCAGGGTTACTGCTTGTGCCGAAAAAGATGATATTTATAGTTCTTAAATGTTTGTTCAAGGTTGACGCTAAAGCTACTGAACGGATTTGATCCTGTTTCCATTCTCTAATGTCTTGTTTTTTCAATCCTAGAATCTGACAAAATGAATCAATGACTTTGGCATCGGTTTCTGTGAACATTATTTGTTTGTGAACTGAAATGTAGAATGATTGGCGTGTTTCGTAGCACTACATGTGGTTTTCTAGACTCTATAGTCTTACTTAAGAAATAGATATACATTTTGTCCCCTCAAAAATCTCTTTTTATAGATGGCCAATTGTTCTCGGCACGCCATATATGTTTTTCTCGTCATAGTGTACCACTGCTTCATAATTTCCTCAAAAGTCACCACTTCCAGAGGCTACTTTTGTTTTAGAAACATATCTGCTATTCCTCCAATACAGAGAGGCAGACAGCTCAGACGATTAAATCCTTCCGACCCACCCTCACCGAAGATTTGGGAAACGTGACAGGTAGCGACGAGCTTATCGTTGTTTTTATGTAGATTGTTAAAGTTGTAAATAAAACAGTTAAAACATGTCAGTTTCCTATTTATTATAAAAAAAATATAACACAATACAACAAATTATTAGTAAATTTCTAGTTCAGAAAGGACATAGTTTTAATTAGAGTTTCCAAACGATTTCAATATCGCATCGCATCACCAGACCATCCAGGGCTCTAATTGACCTGGTGACGTTGAGGATGGATCCGTGCAGCAGCGCAGCAGCTCGGATACCTGGCGAGGAAATCAAAATATCTTAACGATTTAAATGTTTATACATCATTTAGAATAATAATTATGTCACGGTATGAAACTAGACATCAGTTACGTAACAAAGTGCTCGAGATATCCTGTTATTCACATCCATTCATATCTACGAGTATATTATCTAACTGCAAGTTAGAGCGCCCAACAAATGTGCTTAATCCCGTGTGACACGATACTGGCTGGGAGAACGGGCCCCACCGGATTTCAGTGATACCTATTCATTGTGTTGGCAGTGCCACAACGCGGTTTTTAGTTTGAGTGGGATATACATAAAAGTTGCTTTCCAAGTGAAAGTCCATTTCCCAAGATTGATCACAGGTATCCGCGATCATTCAGGCGTATCATGCATCGCCTGGTCACCAGTTTGCTCATTCTAATCTCTGTGCATTTTCGAGATAGGTAGGGTAGGTAGGGCTTCCTCCCTCCGTCGCCTCGAGACACCCACGGACAGAGATCTGCGCGCACATAAACTATCAACCTCTGTCAAAGGGTGGGGTCATAGCAACCAAGCCATGGGGTCAGTTCAAGATCTGCTCCTCCACGCTGCAGCTGCGTCTGTCCGGGAGGGGAAAGCGCACCAGCCCCCGGAATCGCGGTGAGCAGCCGTCCAAGTGCACCGACGTGCAATATAGAGTATTTGGTGTTTCACAAAGTTTTCAATCCAAGAAAAGTCATAGTCAATCTTTAATCTTGAAACTACTTGAAGTTAGTTATATAAGTTTAAATCCTAGAAACTTGACTGCCCACTGTACATATTTTAAGTAGCGCCACTTGTTTTGAATAATGTTAATAAGAAAGATACAATGAAAACGTATAATAAGTAAGTGAGATTGAAAGGACATCATATGTACACTGGTGTGCATGTGATAATGTTAGCAAAAATGAGTGTATTTATGTATGACAGGGTCATATTCAATAATAAAATACTAAAAAGTATAAACATCAAAACTCCAAATATATTTAAACAGAAACATACATCTAAAGATGGTAGAATAATCGACAAAGTCACGTCCAATAAAATGACCTTCAACCAACAAAGTGCATCAATATCTCATGACATGTACTTTATCAAGGATCATCATCATAACAGTCTAATAGGGAGCTCATTGTTGAACATACGCCTCTCCTGGGCATCGCCGCCGCCAGAAAGGTCCCAGCGTCATTTGCATCATCAAAACGCCCTGCAGGGTCGTCGGCATCTTGCGGAGACATTCTAATACAGATAGTTGGTATAATCATTGACTAAGAATATATTAATTAATTTTAAAGAATCTATTAGTTAATTTATAATATACTTATTATAATATAATTTTATAGAAATATGTATATATATCAACAAAAATCAAAATTACAGTATACTCTTCTGTTGTGTAAATATTTTTTAACAACTTCAAATGGGAATTTTATATCTTTTCTCCAATGTATGTACATATACAAATAAATAAATGAATACGTTAATATGACACCCTAGAAACTGAGGGTGATCGTGCCCGACTAGTCGACTAGGAAAAGAGTTCGTATTGTCTTTCCAAATACTATAAAAAATATCTTTCGCCTGTTTTTATCTCCATGCCAGAGATAGACTCCTGGTGTCGATAGACGAATTTAAACTTTATTCCAAATGAATTAACAATACATACTGTGTAGTCAAGGGTCAGACAAACCAAAATCAAACTTAGACTTCAATAAATGTTTATTGATCCATACTAACAACATTAATAAAAAATATGAAAACAAATGAAGTTTTTTAATTGTATACACAGGCTCCAATATCAAATATGGTGATACAGCACTGAATGCTCCTCATTAGTTTATCAATACCACATCCCCTTTTAAGCCAATGTTAAAATAATATTTTTACATTAGAAATATTATTGAAAGTACCATTTTATAAAAGGTTGGAATATTAATTTAAATTAAATGTTTCACTATGAATTTATACAATTATCTATTAAAACTTAGTAAACTATAATTGACCGTTTAACCCTGAACACTGAACATCTTCCAAAACAACGTCCCTTTTAAAACCAATGTTAAGATAGTATTATTATATAAGAAACTATTACAACATTGTTTTTATAAAATAGCCTCAGTCTATTAAAATTAAATATTAAAACAATGGATTTATAATTATCATTAAAACTATGTAAACATTAATTAACGTAACAGCTATGAACACAGAAAAATTAGACAAAACAATATCTCTTTAGGCTTATGTTAAAATACTATTGGACACATGCAATATAAATGGCCTTAGTTACATTTGGATTGAATAATCAGCATGAATTTGTAATTATATCTCAAGGCTCTCTTTAACATTAATTAACCCAACAATACATACGTAGAAACATACATGGTTGAAAATCACATACATTGCACCGATGTCTCATGCGTAAGTAACAAACTCACTTGTGTTATGGAATAAGAAACAACGAATGGGCCACAAATACCCAGTCCTGAGACATGTAGAAAAGTAGATTTACTCTTTAAGATTTTCCCTTTAGTCTATATACCCTATGAATAATATCATCAAAGATGCCCCAAGGAATAATACCTGTCCTAAGTACAAATGTTAGGTTAGGTTATGTTAGGTTATGTTAGGCCAGGTTACAGGTGTTCCAGTGTGATCGCTAACTGGCTCGCCAAGCGTGGCGATTACGGCACGCCTGAGGCCCATGTCCAGTGTGACTCTCCGCAAGCTGTTGCGTGTATACGTTATATAAGTGCGTAATGTATGTCGAAAGTGACATAAGTTTTGCCGGTGCAGCATCAAGAAAGTAAGCTGGTTATGTAACAGCCTCGACTAAATGTTGCCCCTGCGGCTCTTCTTCTCGCGGTTTTGTAGTTGGTCGCGAACCCTAATTTTGTTTCTAAAATAATGCTAGCCTTTACACACCTTATATCATCGCTACCGCCAGGAAAGTCCAGTCAAAATCGGTCCAGATAAGCTTTGCGGTGTCTGGTCCGTTTGTTCCGGCTAACTTCTGAGACGGCCAGACTGATTTCACCCGACATACACTGGCAGAAAGCTGATTTTTTTGTGGCGTAACGTGGGATCGTAGGCTACTTTTTATTTTAGGAAACATATTCACATATATTCCTCCAATACAGAGGTAGACAGGAAGTCTTGTGATTAGCAATCCTTCCGACCCACCTTTCACCGACGATTTTGGGACAACGTGAGTAGGTAGCGACGAGCCGGCCGTTGTTTTGCGTAGATTGTTAAGAATAGGAAAATAGTTAAAAAACATGTCAGTTTCCATTTATTATAAAAATATAACACAATACAACAAATTATTAGTAAATTTGTTCGAAAGGACACATAGTTTTAATTAGAGTTTCAGCTCAATTTCAATATCGTATCGCACGTTGGTGACTAGAT
>JAGSMR010001174.1:0-12983 GCA_029286605.1 Sericinus montela | reverse complement strand
TCCAGGGCTCTAAAATGGGCCACAAATACCCAGTCCTGAGACATGTAGAAAAGTAGATTTACTCTTTAAGATTTTCCCTTTAGTCTATATACCCTATGAATAATATCATCAAAGATGCCCCAAGGAATAATACCTGTCCTAAGTACAAATGTTAGGTTAGGTTATGTTAGGTTATGTTAGGCCAGGTTACAGGTGTTCCAGTGTGATCGCTAACTGGCTCGCCAAGCGTGGCGATTACGGCACGCCTGAGGCCCATGTCCAGTGTGACTCTCCGCAAGCTGTTGCGTGTATACGTTATATAAGTGCGTAATGTATGTCGAAAGTGACATAAGTTTTGCCGGTGCAGCATCAAGAAAGTAAGCTGGTTATGTAACAGCCTCGACTAAATGTTGCCCCTGCGGCTCTTCTTCTCGCGGTTTTGTAGTTGGTCGCGAACCCTAATTTTGTTTCTAAAATAATGCTAGCCTTTACACACCTTATATCATCGCTACCGCCAGGAAAGTCCAGTCAAAATCGGTCCAGATAAGCTTTGCGGTGTCTGGTCCGTTTGTTCCGGCTAACTTCTGAGACGGCCAGACTGATTTCACCCGACATACACTGGCAGAAAGCTGATTTTTTTGTGGCGTAACGTGGGATCGTAGGCTACTTTTTATTTTAGGAAACATATTCACATATATTCCTCCAATACAGAGGTAGACAGGAAGTCTTGTGATTAGCAATCCTTCCGACCCACCTTTCACCGACGATTTTGGGACAACGTGAGTAGGTAGCGACGAGCCGGCCGTTGTTTTGCGTAGATTGTTAAGAATAGGAAAATAGTTAAAAAACATGTCAGTTTCCATTTATTATAAAAATATAACACAATACAACAAATTATTAGTAAATTTGTTCGAAAGGACACATAGTTTTAATTAGAGTTTCAGCTCAATTTCAATATCGTATCGCACGTTGGTGACTAGATCCAGGGCTCTAATTGGACCTGGTGGAATAATACCTGTCCTAAGTACAAATGTTAGGTTAGGTTATGTTAGGTTATGTTAGGCCAGGTTACAGGTGTTCCAGTGTGATCGCTAACTGGCTCGCCAAGCGTGGCGATTACGGCACGCCTGAGGCCCATGTCCAGTGTGACTCTCCGCAAGCTGTTGCGTGTATACGTTATATAAGTGCGTAATGTATGTCGAAAGTGACATAAGTTTTGCCGGTGCAGCATCAAGAAAGTAAGCTGGTTATGTAACAGCCTCGACTAAATGTTGCCCCTGCGGCTCTTCTTCTCGCGGTTTTGTAGTTGGTCGCGAACCCTAATTTTGTTTCTAAAATAATGCTAGCCTTTACACACCTTATATCATCGCTACCGCCAGGAAAGTCCAGTCAAAATCGGTCCAGATAAGCTTTGCGGTGTCTGGTCCGTTTGTTCCGGCTAACTTCTGAGACGGCCAGACTGATTTCACCCGACATACACTGGCAGAAAGCTGATTTTTTTGTGGCGTAACGTGGGATCGTAGGCTACTTTTTATTTTAGGAAACATATTCACATATATTCCTCCAATACAGAGGTAGACAGGAAGTCTTGTGATTAGCAATCCTTCCGACCCACCTTTCACCGACGATTTTGGGACAACGTGAGTAGGTAGCGACGAGCCGGCCGTTGTTTTGCGTAGATTGTTAAGAATAGGAAAATAGTTAAAAAACATGTCAGTTTCCATTTATTATAAAAATATAACACAATACAACAAATTATTAGTAAATTTGTTCGAAAGGACACATAGTTTTAATTAGAGTTTCAGCTCAATTTCAATATCGTATCGCACGTTGGTGACTAGATCCAGGGCTCTAATTGGACCTGGTGACGCCGAGGACGGCAGCAATAAATTCTTTTATATAGCCCATATTGTTTTTAGATACTTGGCCTCTTTGACAAATTATTAAATTATTATATAAATAAAAATTTTATTTACGTAATTTCAATTCAAAATTTATAATTTGAAATCGCCGATTTCTTTATGTTTCTTCGATCCGGTCCACCTAGTGCCGAAACAGCTTCCCGCGGTGAAACCTGCAAGAAATGTAAGGAAATTAAATAGAAAATCAAAAAGATTAGTTCAATAGTTCGAGCTTCAAAGGTGTAGTAGTAGGCAAGTTGTTAAAACAGTGAAATTTCAACTGATCTGCCTCCTTTTCGTCTGAAAAATTCTTTTATTGCAGCAATAAAATTCTCGAGAGCAGCCCATATTGTTTTTAGATATTTCTGGTCTTTTGACAAATTATTAATTGCTATATAAATAAAAATTTTATTTACGTAATTTCCAATTCAAAATTTATAAATTTAAAATCGCCGATTTCTTTGAGTGTTTTCGATCCGGTCCACCTAGTGCTGAAAACAGCCTCTGCGGTGAAACTCTGTAAGAAACAAAAGGAATGAAGGAAAATCAAAAAGATTAGTTCAATAGTTCGAGCTAAAGGTGTAGTAGTAGGTAAGCGTTAAACAGTGAAATTTCAACTGATCTGCCTCCTTTTCGCCCGAAAATTTTTATTGCAGCAATAAATTCTTTTATATAGCCCATATTGTTTTTAGATATTTTCTGGTCTTTGACAAATTATTAAATTGCTATATAAATAAAAATTCTATTTTACGTAATTTCAATTCAAAATTTATACTTAAAATCGCTGATTTCGTGCTTTCCTTCGATCCGGTCCACCTAGTGCCGAAACAGCCTCCCGCGGTGAAACCTGCAAGAAAACAAAGGAAAATTAGCGAAAAATCAAAAAGTATTAGTTCAATAGTTCGAGCCTTCAAAGGTGTAGTAGGCAAGCGTTAAACAGTGAAATTTCACTGATCTGCCTCCTTTTCGCTCCGAGTAAATTTTTGCTGCAGCAATAAATTCTTTTATATAGCCTATATTGTTTTTAGATATTTTCGGCCTCCTTTGACAAATTATTATTAAATTGCTATATAACAAAAAATCTTTATTTACGTAATTTCAATCTGTAAAATTTATAATTTAAAATCGCCGATTTCTTTGCGTTTTCCTTCGATCCGTCCACCTAGTGCCGGAAACAGCCCCGGGTGGTGAAACTCAAGAAAACAAGAGGAAATTAGCGAAAAATCAAAAAGATTAGTTCAATAGTTCGAGCTAAAGGTGTAGAGGCAAGCAAGAAAATAGTGAAATTTTAACTGATCTGCCTCCTTTTCGCTCCGAAAAATTTTTTTATTGCAGCAATAAACCTTTTTATATAGCTCATATTGTTTTTAGATATTTTCTACTATTTTGGACAAATTATTAATTGTTATATAAATAAAAAATTTTATTTACGTAATTTCAATTCAAAACGAGGCACTTGTAAATCGCCGATTTCTTTGCGTTTTTCTTCGATCCGGTCCACTTTAGTGTCGAAACAGCCTCCGCGGTGAAATCTGCAAGAAAACAAGAGGAAATTTTGGTATGAAAATCAAAAAGATTAGTTCAATAGTTCGGAGCTAAAGGTGGTAGTAGTAGGCAAGCGTTAAAATAGTGAAATTTTAACTGATCTGCCTCCTTTTCGCTCCGAAAAATTCTTTTATTGCGCAATAAACTCTTTTATATAGCTCATATTGTTTTGCATATTTTCTGGCCATTTTGACAAATTATTAAATTACATATAACAAAAAAAAATTTTATTTACGTACTTCAATTCAAAATGAGAATTCAAAATCGCCGATTTCTTTGCGCTTTTTCTCTCTTTCTGATCCGGTCCACCCAGTGTCGAAACAGCCTCCCCGCGTGAAATCTGCAAGAAAACAAGAGGAAATTAGCGAAAAATCAAAAAGATTAGTTCGTTCGAGCTAAAGGTAGTAGGTGTTGCTAAAATAGTGAAATTTTAACTGATCTGCCTCCTTTTCGCCTGGAAAATTCCTTTTATTGCAGCAATAAACTCTTTTATATAGCCTATATTGTTTTTAGATATTTTCATTATTTGATAAAATTTGGAATTGGTTATAAATAAAAATTTTATTTACGTAATTTCAATTCAAAATTTATAAATTTAAAATCGCCGAGCCTTTTGCGTTTTCTTCGATCCTGGTCCACCAGTGCTGAAACAGCCTCCCGCGGTGAAATCTGGTAAGAAAACAAGAGGAAATTAAAGTGAAAAATCAAAAAAAGATTAGTTCAATAGTCTTTGTTAAAGGGAGGCAAGCGTTAAAATAGTGAAATTTAAACCTGATTCAGCCTTTCTATTCAAAAATTTTTTTATTGCAGCACAAACTCTTTTTATAGCTCATATTGTTTTTAGATATTTTATTATTTTGATAAATTAAATTGCTATATAAATAAAAATTTTATTTACGTAATTTCAATTCAAAATTTATGAATTTAAACGTTGATTATGTTTCTTTTTCTTCGATCCGGTCTAATTTAGTGTCAGAAACAGCCTCCCGCGGGTGTGTGGTGGAAATCTGCAGAAACAAGAGGAACAAATAAAAATCAAAAAGATTAGCTCCTAATAGTTCGAGTCATGGTGTAGAGAAAAGCGCAAATAAAGAAATTTTTAACTGATCTGCCTCCTTTTCGCTCCGTACCTTTTTTATTGCAGCAATAAACCTTTTATATAGCTCATATTGTTTTTAGATATTGGCCATTTCGGTCAAATTATTAAATTGCTATATAAATAAAAAATTTTATTTACGTAATTTCAATTCAAAATTTATAAATTTAAAATCGCCGATTTCTTTGCGTTTTTCTCTTCGATCCGGTCCACCTAGTACAAGCGAAACAGCCTCCCGCGGTGAAATCTGCGTAATGTAAGAGGAAATTAGCGAAAAATCAAAAAGATTAGTTCAATAGTTCGAGCCAAAGGTGTAGTGAAAGTGCGTTAAAACAGTGAAATTTTAACTGATCTGCCTCCTTTTCGCTCCGAAAAATTCTTTTATTGCAGCAAATCCCTTTTATATAGCTCATTGTTTTTAGATATTTTCTGGCTATTTTGACAAATTATTAAATCTGTTATGGGGTCAAAATTTGGGATGATGTAATTTCAATTCAAAATTTATAAATTTAAAATGATTTTCTTTGCGTTTTCTTCGATCCGGTCCACCTAGTGTCTGAAACAACAGCCTCCTGCGAAATTTGCAAAGTAAAAACAAGACGAAATTAGTTGAAAATCAAAAAGATTAGGTTCAATAGTTCGGAGCCAAAGGTAGTAGGCAAGCGTTAAAACAGGTGAAATTTTAACTTGATCCGCTCCTTTTCGCTCCGAAAATTCTTTTTGCAGCAATAAACCTTTATATAGCTCACACAGTTTTTGTGATATTTCTATTATCGACAAATTATTAAATTGCTATATAAACAAAAAAATTTTACCGGCGTAATTTCAAATCAAAATTTATAAATTTAAAATCGCCGATTTCTTTGCGTTTTTCTTTCTCGATCCGGTCCACCAGTGCTCTGTAAAACAGCCTCCTTGTGAACTCAGAAACAAGAGGAAATTAGCGAAAAATCAAAAAGATTAGTCTAATATGTTCGAGCTAAAGGTAAGTAGGCAAGCGTTAAAATAGTGAAATTTTAACTGACTTTGCCTCCTCTTTTCGCTCCGAAAATTTTTATTGCAGCAATAAACTCTTTTATATAGCTCATATTGTTTTTAGATATTTTCAATATTGACAAATTATTAAATTGCTATATAAATAAAAAATTTTATTTACGTAATTTCCCTCAATTCAAAATTTATAAATTTAAAATCGTCAGATTTCTTTTGGTGTTTTTCTTCGATCCGGTCCACCTAGTGTCGAAACAGCTCCCTGCGGTGAAATCTTGCAAGAAAACAAGAGGAAATTAGCGAAAAATCAAAAAGATTAGTTCAATAGTTCGAGCTAAGCGTAGTAGGCAAGCGTTAAAATAGTGAAATTTTAACTGATTCGCCTCCTTTTCGCCTGAAAATTCTTTTATTGCAGCAATAAACTCCTTTTATATAGCTCATATTGTTTTTAGATATTTTCTTCATTATTTTGATAAATTGGTTAAATGGTTATATAACAAAAATTCTACTTACGTAATTTCAATTCAAAATTTATAACTTAAATCGCCGATTTTGCGGTTTTTCTTCGATCCGGTCCACCTAGTGTCGAAACAGCTTCCCGCGGTGAAATCTGCAAGAAAACAAGAGGAAATTAGTTGAAAAATCAAAAAGATTAGTTCAGTTCGAGCTAAAGGTGTAGTAGGCAAGCGTTAAAATAGTGAAATTTTAACTGATCTGCCTCCTTTCGTCTGAAAATTTCTTTTATTGCAGCAATAACCTTTTATATAGCTCATATTGTTTTTAGATATTTTCTGGCCATTTGACAAATTATTAAATTGCTATATAAATAAAAAATTTTATTTACGTACTCTTAATTCAAAATTTATAAATTTAAAATCGTTGATTTCTTTGCGTTTTTTCTTTCTTCGATCCGGTCCACCTAGTGTTTCCAAACATTCCCCGCGGTGAAACGTGAAAACAAGAGGAAATTGAAGGCGAAAATCAAAAAGATTAGTTCAGCCAGTTCGAGCCAAAGGTGTAGGGCAAGCGTTAAAATAGTGAAATTTAACCGGATCTGCCTCCTCGCTCCGGAAAAATTCTTTTATTGCAGCACAAACTTTTATATAGCTCATATTGCTTTTGTGATATTTTTCGCCATTTTGACAAATTATTAAATCAAGCGTTATACAAATAAAAAATTCCGTTTACGTAATTTCAATTCAAAATTTATAACTTAAATCGCCGATTTCTTTGCGTTTTCTTCGATCCGGTCCACCTAGTGTCGAAACAGCCTCCCGCGGTGAAATCTGCAAGAAAACAAGAGGAAATTAGCGAAAAATCGTAAAAAGATTAGTTCAGCTGTTCGAGCTAAAGGTGTGGTAGGCAAGGTTAAAAATAAGAAAATTTTTAACTGATCTGCCTCCTTTTCGCTCCTGAAAAATTCTTTTATTGCAGCAATAAACTCTTTTATATAGCTCATATTGTTTTTAGATATTTTCACATTTTGATAAATTATTAAATTGGCGTATAAATAAAAAATTTTATTTACGTAATTTCAATTCAAAATTTATAAATTTAAAATCGCCGATTTCTTTGCGTTTTCTTCGATCCGGTCCAATTTAGTGTCGAAACAGCCTCCCGCGGTGAAATTCGCAAGAAAAAAAACAAGAGGAAATTAGAAGGAAAAATCAAAAAAGATTAGTTCATTAGTTCGAGCTAAAGGTGGTAGGGTAAGCGTTAAAATAGTGAAATTTAACCGATCTGGCTTCCTTTTCGCTCCGAAAATCTTTTTTATTGCAGCAATAACCTTATATAGCTCATATTGCTTTTTAGATATTTTCTGGCCATTTTGACAATTATTAAATTACAGGCAATAAAAAAAATTTTATTTACGTAATTTCAATTCAAAATTTAAATTTAAACGGATTTTGCGTTTTTCTCTTCGATCCGGTCCACCTAGTGTCAAAACAGCCTCCCGCGGTGAAATCTGCAAGAAAACAAGAGGAAATTAGCAAAAAATCAAAAAGATTAGTTCAATAGTTTTGAGCCAAAGGTGTAGTAGTAAGCGTTAAAATAGTGAAATTTTAACTGATCTGCTCCTTTTCGCTCCAAAAATTCTTTTATTGCAGCAATAAACCTCTTTAAGAGGCCCATATTGTTTTTAGATATTTTCTGGCTATTTTGACAAATTATTAAACTGGCGATAACAAAAAATTCCATTTACGTAATTTTAACCAAACTCATAACTTAAAATCGTCGATTTCTTTGCGTTTTTCTCTTCGACCAGTCCACCTAGTGTCGAACAGAGCCTCCCGCGGTGAACTGCAAGAAAACAAGAGGAAATTAGCGAAAATCAAAAAGATTAGTTCAATAGTTCGAGAGCTGCTGTGGTAGGCAAGCGTTAAACAGTGAAATTTTAACTGATCTGCCTCTTTTCGCCCTGAAAAATTTTATTGCAGCAATAAACTCTTTTATATAGCTCTATATTGTTTTTAGATATTTTCTGGCCATTTTGACAAATTATTAAATTGCTGTATAAATAAAAAATTTTATTTACGTACTCAATTCAAATCGGCAGTTCTGTACCCGCCGATTTCTTTGCGTTTCTTTTCGATCCGTTCACCCAGTGTCGAAACAGCCCCGCGGTAAATCTGTAAGAAAACAAGAGGAAATTAGCGAAAACAAAAAGATTAGTTCAATAGTTCGAGCCAAAGGTGTAGTGTAGGTGCGGCAAAATAGGCCTCAACTGACCGCCTCCTTTGCCCTGCACTCCTTTTTATTAAAAGCAACAAATCTTTATATAGCCTATATTGTTTTTGGATATTTTCATATTTGAGTTAAAATTATTAAATTGCTATATAAATAAAAAATTTTATTTACGTACTGAATCTAAAATGAGAATTTAAAATCGCTGATTTCTTTGCGTTTTTCTCTTCGATCCGGTCCACCTAGTGTCGAAACAGCCTCCGCGGTGAAATCTGCAAGAAAACAAGAGGAAATTAGCGAAAATCAAAAAGATTAGTTCAATAGTTCGAGCTAAAGGTGTAGTAGGCAAGCGTTAAAATAGTGAAATTTTAACTGATCTGCCTCCTTTTCGCTCCGAAAAATTCTTTATTGCAGCAATAAACTCTTTTATATAGCTCATATTGTTTTTAGATATTTTCTGGCCATTTTGACAAATTATTAAATTGCTATATAAATAAAAAATTTTATTTACGTACTTCAATTCAAAATTTATAAATTTAAAATCGCTGATTTCTTTGCGTTTTTCTTCGATCCGGTCCACCTAGTGTCGAAACAGCCTCCCGCGGTGAAATCTGCAAGAAAACAAGAGGAAATTAGCGAAAATCAAAAAGATTAGTTCAATAGTTCGAGCCAAAGGTGTAGTAGGCAAGCGTTAAAATAGTGAAATTTTAACTGATCTGCCTCCTTTTCGCTCCGAAAAATTCTTTATTGCAGCAATAAATTCTTTATTGCAGCAATAAACTTTTATATAGCCCATATTGTTTTTAGATATTTTCTGGCTATTTACGCTCAATTGCTATATAAATAAAAAATTTTATTTACGTACTTCAATTCAAAATTTATAAATTTAAAATCGCTGATTTCTTTGCGTTTTTCTTCGATCCGGTCCACCTAGTGTCGAAACAGCCTCCCGCGGTGAAATCTGCAAGAAAACAAGAGGAAATTAGCGAAAATCAAAAAGATTAGTTCAATAGTTCGAGCCAAAGGTGTAGTAGGCAAGCGTTAAAATAGTGAAATTTTAACTGATCTGCCTCCTTTTCGCTCCGAAAATTCTTTTATTGCAGCAATAAACTTTTATATAGCCTATATTGTTTTTTAGATATTTTCTGGCCATTTTGACAAATTATTAAATTGCTATATAAATAAAAATTTTATTTACGTACTTCAATTCAAAATTTATAAATTTAAAATCGCCGATTTCTTTGCGTTTTTCTCTTCGATCCGGTCCACCTAGTGTCGAAACAGCCTCCTGCGGTGAAATCTGCAAGAAAACAAGAGGAAATTAGCGAAAAATCAAAAAGATTAGTTCAATAGTTCGAGCCAAAGGTGGTAGGCAAGCGTTAAAATAGTGAAATTTTAACTGATCTGCCTCCTTTTCGCTCCGAAAATTCTTTTATTGCAGCAATAAACTCTTTTATATAGCTCATATTGTTTTTTAGATATTTTCTGGCCATTTTGACAAATTATTAAATTGCTATATAAATAAAAATTTTATTTACGTAATTTCAATTCAAAATTTATAAATTTAAAATCGCTGATTTCTTTGCGTTTTTCTTCGATCCGGTCCACCTAGTGTCGAAACAGCCTCCCGCGGTGAAATCTGCAAGAAAACAAGAGGAAATTAGCGAAAAATCAAAAAGATTAGTTCAATAGTTCGAGCTAAAGGTGTAGTAGGCAAGCGTTAAAATAGTGAAATTTTAACTGATCTGCCTCCTTTTCGCTCCGAAAATTCTTTTATTGCAGCAATAAACTCTTTTATATAGCTCATATTGTTTTTTAGATATTTTCTGGCCATTTTGACAAATTATTAAATTGCTATATAAATAAAAATTTTATTTACGTAATTTCAATTCAAAATTTATAAATTTAAAATCGCTGATTTCTTTGCGTTTTTCTTCGATCCGGTCCACCTAGTGTCGAAACAGCCTCCCGCGGTGAAATCTGCAAGAAAACAAGAGGAAATTAGCGAAAAATCAAAAAGATTAGTTCAATAGTTCGAGCTAAAGGTGTAGTAGGCAAGCGTTAAAATAGTGAAATTTTAACTGATCTGCCTCCTTTTCGCCCGAAAAATTCTTTTATTGCAGCAATAAACTCTTTTATATAGCTCATATTGTTTTTTAGATATTTTCTGGCCATTTTGACAAGTTATTAAATTGCTATATAAATAAAAAATTTTATTTACGTAATTTCAATTCAAAATTTATAAATTTAAAATCGCCGATTTCTTTGCGTTTTTCTTCGATCCGGTCCACCTAGTGTCGAAACAGCCTCCTGCGGTGAAATCTGCAAGAAAACAAGAGGAAATTAGCGAAAAATCAAAAAGATTAGTTCAATAGTTCGAGCCAAAGGTGTAGTAGGCAAGCGTTAAAATAGTGAAATTTTAACTGATCTGCCTCCTTTTCGCCCGAAAAATTCTTTTATTGCAGCAATAAACTCTTTTATATAGCTCATATTGTTTTTTAGATATTTTCTGGCCATTTTGACAAATTATTAAATTGTTATATAAATAAAAAATTTTATTTACGTAATTTCAATTCAAAATTTATAAATTTAAAATCGCTGATTTCTTTGCGTTTTTCTTCGATCCGGTCCACCTAGTGTCGAAACAGCCTCCGCGGTGAAATCTGCAAGAAAACAAGAGGAAATTAGCGAAAAATCAAAAAGATTAGTTCAATAGTTCGAGCTAAAGGTGTAGTAGGCAAGCGTTAAAATAGTGAAATTTTAACTGATCTGCCTCCTTTTCGCTCCGAAAATTCTTTTATTGCAGCAATAAACTCTTTTATATAGCTCATATTGTTTTTTAGATATTTTCTGGCCATTTTGACAAATTATTAAATTGTTATATAAATAAAAAATTTTATTTACGTAATTTCAATTCAAAATTTATAAATTTAAAATCGCTGATTTCTTTGCGTTTTTCTTCGATCCGGTCCACTAGTGTCGAAACAACAGCCTCCCGCGGTGAAATCTGCAAGAAAACAAGAGGAAATTAGCGAAAATCAAAAAGATTAGTTCAATAGTTCGAGCTAAAGGTGTAGTAGGCAAGCGTTAAAATAGTGAAATTTTAACTGATCTGCCTCCTTTCGCTCCGAAAATTCTTTTATTGCAGCAATAAACTCTTTTATATAGCTCATATTGTTTTTTAGATATTTTCTGGCCATTTTGACAAATTATTAAATTGTTATATAAATAAAAATTTTATTTACGTAATTTCAATTCAAAATTTATAAATTTAAAATCGCCGATTTCTTTGCGTTTTTCTCTTCGATCCGGTCCACCTAGTGTCGAAACAGCCTCCCGCGGTGAAATCTGCAAGAAAACAAGAGGAAATTAGCGAAAATCAAAAAGATTAGTTCAATAGTTCGAGCTAAAGGTGTAGTAGGCAAGCGTTAAAATAGTGAAATTTTAACTGATCTGCCTCCTTTCGCTCCGAAAATTCTTTTATTGCAGCAATAAACTCTTTTATATAGCTCATATTGTTTTTTAGATATTTTCTGGCCATTTTGACAAATTATTAAATTGTTATATAAATAAAAATTTTATTTACGTAATTTCAATTCAAAATTTATAAATTTAAAATCGCCGATTTCTTTGCGTTTTTCTTCGATCCGGTCCACCTAGTGTCGAAACAGCCTCCCGCGGTGAAATCTGCAAGAAAACAAGAGGAAATTAGCGAAAATCAAAAAGATTAGTTCAATAGTTCGAGCCAAAGGTGTAGTAGGTGTTGTTAAAATAGTGAAATTTTAACTGATCTGCCTCCTTTCGCTCCGAAAATTCTTTTATTGCAGCAATAAACTCTTTTATAGCTCATATTGTTTTTTAGATATTTTCTGGCCATTTTGACAAATTATTAAATTGCTATATAAATAAAAATTTTATTTACGTAATTTCAATTCAAAATTTATAAATTTAAAATCGTTGATTTCTTTGCGTTTTTCTCTTCGATCCGGTCCACCTAGTGTCGAAACAGCCTCCTGCGGTGAAATCTGCAAGAAAACAAGAGGAAATTAGCGAAAATCAAAAAGATTAGTTCAATAGTTCGAGCTAAAGGTGTAGTAGGCAAGCGTTAAAATAGTGAAATTTTAACTGATCTGCCTCCTTTCGCTCCGAAAATTCTTTTATTGCAGCAATAAACTCTTTTATATAGCTCATATTGTTTTTTAGATATTTTCTGGCCATTTTGACAAATTATTAAATTGCTATATAAATAAAAATTTTATTTACGTAATTTCAATTCAAAATTTATAAATTTAAAATCGCTGATTTCTTTGCGTTTTTCTTCGATCCGGTCCACCTAGTGTCGAAACAACAGCCTCCCGCGGTGAAATCTGCAAGAAAACAAGAGGAAATTAGCGAAAATCAAAAAGATTAGTTCAATAGTTCGAGCCAAAGGTGTAGTAGGCAAGCGTTAAAATAGTGAAATTTTAACTGATCTGCCTCCTTTCGCTCGAAAAATTCTTTTATTGCAGCAATAAACTCTTTTATATAGCTCATATTGTTTTTTAGATATTTTCTGGCCATTTTGACAAATTATTAAATTGCTATATAAATAAAAATTTTATTTACGTAATTTCAATTCAAAATTTATAAATTTAAAATCGCTGATTTCTTTGCGTTTTCGATCCGGTCCACCTAGTGTCGAAACAGCCTCCTGCGGTGAAATCTGCAAGAAAACAAGAGGAAATTAGCGAAAATCAAAAAGATTAGTTCAATAGTTCGAGCCAAAGGTGTAGTAGGCAAGCGTTAAA
>JAGSMR010001173.1:0-20644 GCA_029286605.1 Sericinus montela | reverse complement strand
TCTTTTATTGCAGCAATAAACTCTTTTATATAGCTCATATTGTTTTTTAGATATTTTCTGGCCATTTTGACAAATTATTAAATTGCTATATAAATAAAAATTTTATTTACGTAATTTCAATTCAAAATTTATAAATTTAAAATCGCTGATTTCTTTGCGTTTTCGATCCGGTCCACCTAGTGTCGAAACAGCCTCCTGCGGTGAAATCTGCAAGAAAACAAGAGGAAATTAGCGAAAAATCAAAAAGATTAGTTCAATAGTTCGAGCCAAAGGTGTAGTAGGCAAGCGTTAAAATAGTGAAATTTCAATATAGGAAATTAATACTCCATTTCTAATTAATGGCTGATTAAAACTGTAACATTGTCTCCGTATTTTCTTAATTACATCTCTTTAGAAAAGATTGAGGCGGACTAACTAAATGAATTAACTGAACTGAAAGAACCCAGATTAATCTTGGAACGAGATAGAATGTTAGCGAAGCTCTCTAGATAACAATGAACGGTGATTAAAATTTAAAAATTAAAATATGTTAAAAAGTCCTAATAGCGGAGGTGTGATAACGTCTGAATTCGAGTCAAGAGTTCGATCTCCAGGTGATAGGCTCGTACCAATTACTTTTTTCAAAACTTATGTAGGATTAACATCGTTGGCTTGGAAATTAAGACGGCGACAGGTTCTCCACCTGTCGCACTGTCCCAAATTGTATTAGGTGAAAGGTGGGACAAAGGACATAACTGTCTAGACCTCTGTCTACCCCAGTATGGTAAATTGCAAGATAATTTAAAAATCCAATATAGGAAATTAATACTCCATTTCTAATTAATGGCTGATTAAAACTGTAACATTGTCTCCGTATTTTCTTAATTACATCTCTTTAGAAAAGATTGAGGCGGACTAACTAAATGAATTAACTGAACTGAAAGAACCCAGATTAATCTTGGAACGAGATAGAATGTTAGCGAAGCTCTCTAGATAACAATGAACGGTGATTAAAATTTAAAAATTAAAATATGTTAAAAAGTCCTAATAGCGGAGGTGTGATAACGTCTGAATTCGAGTCAAGAGTTCGATCTCCAGGTGATAGGCTCGTACCAATTACTTTCAAAACTTATGTAGGATTAACATCGTTGGCTTGGAAATTAAGACGGCGACAGGTTCTCCACCTGTCGCACTGTCCCAAATTGTATTAGGTGAAAGGTGGGACAAAGGACATAACTGTCTAGACCTCTGTCTACCCCAGTATGGTAAATTGCAAGATAATTTAAAAATCCAATATAGGAAATTAATACTCCATTTCTAATTAATGGCTGATTAAAACTGTAACATTGTCTCCGTATTTTCTTAATTACATCTCTTTAGAAAAGATTGAGGCGGACTAACTAAATGAATTAACTGAACTGAAAGAACTGAAAGAACTGAAAGAACTGAAAGAACTGAAAGAACCCAGATTAATCTTGGAACGAGATAGAATGTTAGCGAAGCTCTCTAGATAACAATGAACGGTGATTAAAATTCTATACATTCTAATCTAACTTGATAAAAGTTTTTTATAACTACACACATTTTCCTTCAAGGAAATAGTCAGAGATCTAGAAAATTTAATTATTTCGATCCGCACTTTTAACAGTGGTAAAGCCACGCATCAGTTTTTGTTGTTGCATGAATGGGCCGGCTCGACCGGGGAGGTACCGCGACGTCGCAGAACACCGGCGTGAAGTAGAAGTCTAACAAACTTCTGCGTTTCGTCTGGTGAGTGCAGGTAACTGGTGGCCCACACACCTCCCTCCCTAATTCTGGGAAGGGGGCACTCTAAGGAGGCTCATGGGCAGCAGTAATCAGTTACCATCACTCCTTCCCTTTCATCACTCTCACTCATCCCTGCGTTCAGTTCCCAACTTACATTCCATTTTCCCACATTCGGCTGTCCTGATACAATGACTGTCCTTAGGCATTCCTCAGCATTCATGATGTTTCAAGTCTTTCAGTACAATACATCACACACACATTCCACATTCCTTCAGTCATACTTTACAAACATTATCTTAATTATTAAAAAAAAAAAAAACAAAAAAAACATAAGCCATCTTAAAAACAAAAGATAAAACAATCTTAAAAAGAAAACATCTTAAAAAAACAAAACATCTTTCGAAGTTAGTTACAAATTTCTATACTCAGTATTTAGTTATGCCTTTTATTTTTACATTTTAAATACACTACTACTAGCTAGATGTTCTTATAGGCCCCATTTTTTTGCAGATCATAGCAATCATTCCATTTGGTTTGGTTAGCGATTATCACCTTGTAAGGTCCTAGATATTTAGGTTTTAGTTTAAGTCCTGAACCAAATTGTGTAAGTTTTAAAACTTACACAATTTGGTTTATATTGTGGCTATAAAGCCACAATGTCTCCAACTTTGTATTGTGAATGTCCTTTTCTTTTTCTATTAAAGCTTTTGCATTCTTTTTTTGAACTCTGAGAATCTGTTGTTTGGCCTGTTTTCTGAGATCCTCTCTATTTTCATTGAACACTTGTATGTACTCTTCCTGTAGTAAATCTTGTATCTTCATGTCTTCTTTTACTCGCATTTTTGCACCCACAAGTAGTTCACAAGGTGTACAACAGTTGTTGCTTCTTTGAAAGGTACTATTAATGGCTCTTTGCACTCGACTAATGTGTTTGTACCAAAGGCCAGAGTTCTCTATACACAACTTCTGTGTATTCTCTCAACTTGTCCATTGCCTCGTGGAACACCCATCGTAATAGTCACATGTAGAATCTTCCCCTCCTTACAGTAATCTTGAAACCTATGACTAGTGAATGCAGTGCCTTTGTCAGTGATTATTCGTCGAGGGTTTCCGAAGGTTTGCTGATGGATCTACAATGTATTTAGAGTCTCTCGGCTTGAGGTGCTTCTTGTTGGAAACAGCCAAACAAATTTAGCGAAAGCGCCCACCACTGACAGTATATGGTTATACTGTTTACTAGTTTTCGTCAAAGGTCCAACATGATCCAAATGAATGGTATCCAAGGGAATACTGTTCTTCTCAATTGGATGCAGAAGTCCTTCTTGCTTCCCTTCTTTCTTTGTAGCTAACAGGCATGGAATGCATGTCACTATAAAATCTTAAATTTTCTTATCTAATCCTGTTATGTAATAATCTCTTTCAATAGCTTCTTTCATCTTCTTAACAAAAAACTTTTCATGTCAAAGTTTGAGGAAAATCATAAAGCATTTTGGAAACATTCAATGTTTCTGTTTGTTTAGGGTTAGGGGCAAGTAACATACGAGTATGTTACGCGACGAGGGTAACGGCGCGTAAAACAAAGAGATACGTATAAAAAAAGAGTTAGAAATTGTTCAGAACTATTCATTCAGTTCATTTTCAAATAATATTCTGATAATAATATGATCCGTGTGGTAACGGCGTAAGAATATTGCCACTCCCTTTCTTCCCGTGGATATTGTAACAGGCGACTAAGGGATACAGCCTTGAATATCGTTGTAGCAACCGATGGATTGCGGGACAACCATCTCTAAAAATATCAGACCGAGTATGTGCAGTAGCGTCCGATGTGCGAGTGATCTGGTACTGCGATCGCCAATCCGCTTGCCAAGCCTGGCGATTATAGCAAATCCTCCTGTGGGAGGCCAATGTCCTGCAGTGGTCTTGACCAGCCCGATATGTATATAATAATATAATCGAAAAGTTTAATAGCTCGAATACAATATAAAGAGTATAATAAAATATCTCAAGCTACTCCCCAGATACAGACAGTAGTTACCATGTCTTGAAAACTAATGGTTGCGGGTTAAAATCACGCTTGGGGTAAATATTTGTGTGACAAATGATTATATAAATATTTATCGACGTATATCGTACCGTTCCTTTGCACTCGACTAATGTGTTTGTACCAAAGGCCAGAGTTCTCTATACACAACTTCTGTGTATTCTCTCAACTTGTCCATTGCCTCGTGGAACACCCATCGTAATAGTCACATGTAGAATCTTCCCCTCCTTACAGTAATCTTGAAACCTATGACTAGTGAATGCAGTGCCTTTGTCAGTGATTATTCGTCGAGGGTTTCCGAAGGTTTGCTGATGGATCTACAATGTATTTAGAGTCTCTCGGCTTGAGGTGCTTCTTGTTGGAAACAGCCAAACAAATTTAGCGAAAGCGCCCACCACTGACAGTATATGGTTATACTGTTTACTAGTTTTCGTCAAAGGTCCAACATGATCCAAATGAATGGTATCCAAGGGAATACTGTTCTTCTCAATTGGATGCAGAAGTCCTTCTTGCTTCCCTTCTTTCTTTGTAGCTAACAGGCATGGAATGCATGTCACTATAAAATCTTAAATTTTCTTATCTAATCCTGTTATGTAATAATCTCTTTCAATAGCTTCTTTCATCTTCTTAACAAAAAAACTTTTCATGTCAAAGTTTGAGGAAAATCATAAAGCATTTTGGAAACATTCAATGTTTCTGTTTGTTTAGGGTTAGGGGCAAGTAACATACGAGTATGTTACGCGACGAGGGTAACGGCGCGTAAAACAAAGAGATACGTATAAAAAAAGAGTTAGAAATTGTTCAGAACTATTCATTCAGTTCATTTTCAAATAATATTCTGATAATAATATGATCCGTGTGGTAACGGCGTAAGAATATTGCCACTCCCTTTCTTCCCGTGGATATTGTAACAGGCGACTAAGGGATACAGCCTTGAATATCGTTGTAGCAACCGATGGATTGCGGGACAACCATCTCTAAAAATATCAGACCGAGTATGTGCAGTAGCGTCCGATGTGCGAGTGATCTGGTACTGCGATCGCCAATCCGCTTGCCAAGCCTGGCGATTATAGCAAATCCTCCTGTGGAGAGGCCAATGTCCTGCAGTGGTCTTGACCAGCCCGATATGTATATAATAATATAATCGAAAAGTTTAATAGCTCGAATACAATATAAAGAGTATAATAAAATATCTCCAAGCTACTCCCCAGATACAGACAGTAGTTACCATGTCTTGAAAACTAATGGTTGCGGGTTAAAATCACGCTTGGGGTAAATATTTGTGTGACAAATGATTATATAAATATTTATCGACGTATATCGTACCGTTCCTTTGCACACTAAGACCGCGACAGGCCCACCCAGTTCAGGTGAAATGCGTAAAGGTGAAAAATTCTAATACCAATTACTGAATGGTTATATTATTTTCCGCTGTACATTCAAAACATACCGATTGCTTTTATGAAAGCAAAATCAAATCGAAATAAAGTGATTTATCAGCTTGAAAAATTTAAATATCAAAATATCCACGTAGCGCAATCGGTCGGATGAAAATAAAGCGAAGCAGAATGTGCCTGATTGCGGATATCGAGTAATTGAAATCGGTTGCACTGGCTGCACGTGACGTGACCTTCTGACTTATTGTTAAAATCTATACATTTACATAAAATTGAAGTGTCTGTTTGTTATACCAAATTAAAGCTTTTCACGAAATGTATATAAAAGTAAACGTATCCGGTAGTTTCATAATAAAGCTATTTTTAAGCTTCAGGGCGTAGCTAGTTTTAAATAAATTAACAATATAACCTGCCCTGAGACCTGACTATTATCCGTCGCCGGTCTGCTAAATTTGATCTGGTACTTTTCAAGATGATTAACCTATAATCTGCCGGCAGCCAATTGCATTTTAAGGCTTTTTCCCTTTACAATGCAATACAAGACTGTTGATTAAAATTTAAAAAATTAAAATATGTTAAAAAAGTCCTAATAGCGGAGGTGTGATAACGTCTGAATTCGAGTCAAGAGTTCGATCTCCAGGTGATAGGCTCGTACCAATTACTTTTTTCAAAACTTATGTAGGATTAACATCGTTGGCTTGGAAATTAAGACGGCGACAGGTTCTCCACCTGTCGCACTGTCCCAAATTGTATTAGGTGAAAGGTGGGACAAAGGACATAACTGTCTAGACCTCTGTCTACCCCAGTATGGTAAATTGCAAGATAATTTAAAAAATCCAATATAGGAAATTAATACTCCATTTCTAATTAATGGCTGATTAAAACTGTAACATTGTCTCCGTATTTTCTTAATTACATCTCTTTAGAAAAGATTGAGGCGGACTAACTAAATGAATTAACTTAAACTGAAAGAACCCAGATTAATCTTGGAACGAGATAGAATGTTAGCGAAGCTCTCTAGATAACAATGAACGGTGATTAAAATTCTATACATTCTAATCTAACTTGATAAAAGTTTTTTATAACTACACACATTTTCCTTCAAGGAAATAGTCAGAGATCTAGAAAATTTAATTATTTCGATCCGCACTTTTAACAGTGGTAAAGCCACGCATCAGTTTTGTTGTTGCATGAATGGGCCGGCTCGACTGGGAGGTACCGCGACGTCGCAGAACACCGGCGTGAAGTAGAAGTCTAACAAACTTCTGCGTTTCGTCTGGTGAGTGCAGGTAACTGGTGGCCCACACACCTCCCTCCCCTAATTCTGGGGAAGGGGGGCACTCTAAGGGAGGCAGTTCATGGGCAGCAGTAATCACTTACCATCACTCCTTCCCTTTCATCACTCTCACTCATCCCTGCGTTCAGTTCCCAACTTACATTCCATTTTCCCACATTCGGCTGTCCTGATACAATGACTGTCCTTAGGCATTCCTCAGCATTCATGATGTTTCAAGTCTTTCAGTACAATACATCACACACACATTCCACATTCCTTCAGTCATACTTTACAAACATTATCTTAATTATAAAAAAAAAAAAAAACAAAAAAAACATAAGCCATCTTAAAAACAAAAGATAAAACAATCTTAAAAGAAAACATCTTAAAAAACAAAAAACATAAGCCATCTTAAAAACAAAAGATAAAACAATCTTAAAAAGAAAACATCTTAAAAAAACAAAACATCTTTCGAAGTTAGTTACAAATTTCTATACTCAGTATTTAGTTATGCCTTTTATTTTTACATTTTAAATACACTACTACTAGCTAGATGTTCTTATAGGCCCCATTTTTTTGCAGATCATAGCAATCATTCCATTTGGTTTGGTTAGCGATTATCACCTTGTAAGGTCCTAGATATTTAGGTTTTAGTTTAAGTCCTGAACCAAATTGTGTAAGTTTTAAAGCCACAATGTCTCCAACTTTGTATTGTGAATGTCCTTTTCTTTTTCTATTAAAGCTTTTTTGCATTCTTTTTTTGAACTCTGAGAATCTGTTGTTTGGCCTGTTTTCTGAGATCCTCTCTATTTTCATTGAACACTTGTATGTACTCTTCCTGTAGTAAATCTTGTATCTTCATGTCTTCTTTTACTCGCATTTTTGCACCCACAAGTAGTTCACAAGGTGTACAACAGTTGTTGCTTCTTTGAAAGGTACTATTAATGGCTCTTTGCACTCGACTAATGTGTTTGTACCAAAGGCCAGAGTTCTCTATACACAACTTCTGTGTATTCTCTCAACTTGTCCATTGCCTCGTGGAACACCCATCGTAATAGTCACATGTAGAATCTTCCCTCCTTACAGTAATCTTGAAACCTATGACTAGTGAATGCAGTGCCTTTGTCAGTGATTATTCGTCGAGGGTTTCCGAAGGTTTGCTGATGGATCTACAATGTATTTAGAGTCTCTCGGCTTGAGGTGCTTCTTGTTGAAACAGCCAAACAAATTTAGCGAAAGCGCCCACCACTGACAGTATATGGTTATACTGTTTACTAGTTTTCGTCAAAGGTCCAACATGATCCAAATGAATGGTATCCAAGGGAATACTGTTCTTCTCAATTGGATGCAGAAGTCCTTCTTGCTTCCCTTCTTTCTTTGTAGCTAACAGGCATGGAATGCATGTCACTATAAAATCTTAAATTTTCTTATCTAATCCTGTTATGTAATAATCTCTTTCAATAGCTTCTTTCATCTTCTTAACAAAAAAACTTTTCATGTCAAAGTTTGAGGAAAATCATAAAGCATTTTGGAAACATTCAATGTTTCTGTTTGTTTAGGGTTAGGGGCAAGTAACATACGAGTATGTTACGCGACGAGGGTAACGGCGCGTAAAACAAAGAGATACGTATAAAAAAAGAGTTAGAAATTGTTCAGAACTATTCATTCAGTTCATTTTCAAATAATATTCTGATAATAATATGATCCGTGTGGTAACGGCGTAAGAATATTGCCACTCCCTTTCTTCCCGTGGATATTGTAACAGGCGACTAAGGGATACAGCCTTGAATATCGTTGTAGCAACCGATGGATTGCGGGACAACCATCTCTAAAAATATCAGACCGAGTATGTGCAGTAGCGTCCGATGTGCGAGTGATCTGGTACTGCGATCGCCAATCCGCTTGCCAAGCCTGGCGATTATAGCAAATCCTCCCTGTGGGAGAGGCCAATGTCCTGCAGTGGTCTTGACCAGCCCGATATGTATATAATAATATAATCGAAAAGTTTAATAGCTCGAATACAATATAAAGTATAATAAAAAGAGTTAGAAATTGTTCAGAACTATTCATTCAGTTCATTTTCAAATAATATTCTGATAATAATATGATCCGTGTGGTAACGGCGCGTAAAACAAAGAGATACGTATAAAAAAGAGTTAGAAATTGTTCAGAACTATTCATTCAGTTCATTTTCAAATAATATTCTGATAATAATATGATCCGTGTGGTAACGGCGTAAGAATATTGCCACTCCCTTTCTTCCCGTGGATATTGTAACAGGCGACTAAGGGATACAGCCTTGAATATCGTTGTAGCAACCGATGGATTGCGGGACAACCATCTCTAAAAATATCAGACCGAGTATGTGCAGTAGCGTCCGATGTGCGAGTGATCTGGTACTGCGATCGCCAATCCGCTTGCCAAGCCTGGCGATTATAGCAAATCCTCCCTGTGGGAGAGGCCAATGTCCTGCAGTGGTCTTGACCAGCCCGATATGTATATAATAATATAATCGAAAAGTTTAATAGCTCGAATACAATATAAAGAGTATAATAAAATATCTCCAAGCTACTCCCCAGATACAGACAGTAGTTACCATGTCTTGAAAACTAATGGTTGCGGGTTAAAATCACGCTTGGGGTAAATATTTGTGTGACAAATGATTATATAAATATTTATCGACGTATATCGTACCGTTCCTTTGCACACTAAGACCGCGACAGGCCCACCCAGTTCAGGTGAAATGCGTAAAGGTGAAAAAATTCTAATACCAATTACTGAATGGTTATATTATTTTCCGCTGTACATTCAAAACATACCGATTGCTTTTATGAAAGCAAAATCAAATCGAAATAAAGTGATTTATCAGCTTGAAAAATTTAAATATCAAAATATCCACGTAGCGCAATCGGTCGGATGAAAATAAAGCGAAGCAGAATGTGCCTGATTGCGGATATCGAGTAATTGAAATCGGTTGCACTGGCTGCACGTGACGTGACCTTCTGACTTATTGTTAAAATCTATACATTTACATAAAATTGAAGTGTCTGTTTGTTATACCAAATTAAAGCTTTTCACGAAATGTATATAAAAGTAAACGTATCCGGTAGTTTCATAATAAAGCTATTTTTAAGCTTCAGGGCGTAGCTAGTTTTAAATAAATTAACAATATAACCTGCCCTGAGACCTGACTACTATCCGTCGCCGGTCTGCTAAATTTGATCTGGTACTTTTCAAGATGATTAACCTATAATCTGCCGGCAGCCAATTGCATTTTAAGGCTTTTTCCCTTTACAATGCAATACAAGACTGTTGATTAAAATTTAAAAATTAAAATATGTTAAAAAGTCCTAATAGCGGAGGTGTGATAACGTCTGAATTCGAGTCAAGAGTTCGATCTCCAGGTGATAGGCTCGTACCAATTACTTTTTCAAAACTTATGTAGGATTAACATCGTTGGCTTGGAAATTAAGACGGCGACAGGTTCTCCACCTGTCGCACTGTCCTAAATTGTATTAGGTGAAAGGTGGGACAAAGGACATAACTGTCTAGACCTCTGTCTACCCCAGTATGGTAAATTGCAAGATAATTTAAAAATCCAATATAGGAAATTAATACTCCATTTCTAATTAATGGCTGATTAAAACTGTAACATTGTCTCCGTATTTTCTTAATTACATCTCTTTAGAAAAGATTGAGGCGGACTAACTAAATGAATTAACTGAACTGAAAGAACTGAAAGAACCCAGATTAATCTTGGAACGAGATAGAATGTTAGCGAAGCTCTCTAGATAACAATGAACGGTGATTAAAATTCTATACATTCTAATCTAACTTGATAAAAGTTTTTTTTATAACTACACACATTTTCCTTCAAGGAAATAGTCAGAGATCTAGAAAATTTAATTATTTCGATCCGCACTTTTAACAGTGGTAAAGCCACGCATCAGTTTTTGTTGTTGCATGAATGGGCCGGCTCGACCGGGGAGGTACCGCGACGTCGCAGAACACCGGCGTGAAGTAGAAGTCTAACAAACTTCTGCGTTTCGTCTGGTGAGTGCAGGTAACCGGTGGCCCACACACCTCCCTCCCCTAATTCTGGGGAAGGGGGGCACTCTAAGGGAGGCTCATGGGCAGCAGTAATCACTTACCATCACTCCTTCCCTTTCATCACTCTCACTCATCCCTGCGTTCAGTTCCCAACTTACATTCCATTTTCCCACATTCGGCTGTCCTGATACAATGACTGTCCTTAGGCATTCCTCAGCATTCATGATGTTTCAAGTCTTTCAGTACAATACATCACACACACATTCCACATTCCTTCAGTCATACTTTACAAACATTATCTTAATTATAAAAAAAAAAAACAAAAAAACATAAGCCATCTTAAAAACAAAAGATAAAACAATCTTAAAAAGAAAACATCTTAAAAAAACAAAACATCTTTCGAAGTTAGTTACAAATTTCTATACTCAGTATTTAGTTATGCCTTTTATTTTTACATTTTAAATACACTACTACTAGCTAGATGTTCTTATAGGCCCCATTTTTTTGCAGATCATAGCAATCATTCCATTTGGTTTGGTTAGCGATTATCACCTTGTAAGGTCCTAGATATTTAGGTTTTAGTTTAAGTCCTGAACCAAATTGTGTAAGTTTTAAAGCCACAATGTCTCCAACTTTGTATTGTGAATGTCCTTTTCTTTTTCTATTAAAGCTTTTTTGCATTCTTTTTTTGAACTCTGAGAATCTGTTGTTTGGCCTGTTTTCTGAGATCCTCTCTATTTTCATTGAACACTTGTATGTACTCTTCCTGTAGTAAATCTTGTATCTTCATGTCTTCTTTTACTCGCATTTTTGCACCCACAAGTAGTTCACAAGGTGTACAACAGTTGTTGCTTCTTTGAAAGGTACTATTAATGGCTCTTTGCACTCGACTAATGTGTTTGTACCAAAGGCCAGAGTTCTCTATACACAACTTCTGTGTATTCTCTCAACTTGTCCATTGCCTCGTGGAACACCCATCGTAATAGTCACATGTAGAATCTTCCCCTCCTTACAGTAATCTTGAAACCCATGACTAGTGAATGCAGTGCCTTTGTCAGTGATTATTCGTCGAGGGTTTCCGAAGGTTTGCTGATGGATCTACAATGTATTTAGAGTCTCTCGGCTTGAGGTGCTTCTTGTTGGAAACAGCCAAACAAATTTAGCGAAAGCGCCCACCACTGACAGTATATGGTTATACTGTTTACTAGTTTTCGTCAAAGGTCCAACATGATCCAAATGAATGGTATCCAAGGAATACTGTTCTTCTCAATTGGATGCAGAAGTCCTTCTTGCTTCCCTTCTTTCTTTGTAGCTAACAGGCATGGAATGCATGTCACTATAAAATCTTAAATTTTCTTATCTAATCCTGTTATGTAATAATCTCTTTCAATAGCTTCTTTCATCTTCTTAACAAAAAACTTTTCATGTCAAAGTTTGAGGAAAATCATAAAGCATTTTGGAAACATTCAATGTTTCTGTTTGTTTAGGGTTAGGGGCAAGTAACATACGAGTATGTTACGCGACGAGGGTAACGGCGCGTAAAACAAAGAGATACGTATAAAAAAGAGTTAGAAATTGTTCAGAACTATTCATTCAGTTCATTTTCAAATAATATTCTGATAATAATATGATCCGTGTGGTAACGGCGTAAGAATATTGCCACTCCCTTTCTTCCCGTGGATATTGTAACAGGCGACTAAGGGATACAGCCTTGAATATCGTTGTAGCAACCGATGGATTGCGGGACAACCATCTCTAAAAATATCAGACCGAGTATGTGCAGTAGCGTCCGATGTGCGAGTGATCTGGTACTGCGATCGCCAATCCGCTTGCCAAGCCTGGCGATTATAGCAAATCCTCCTGTGGGAGAGGCCAATGTCCTGCAGTGGTCTTGACCAGCCCGATATGTATATAATAATATAATCGAAAAGTTTAATAGCTCGAATACAATATAAAGAGTATAATAAAATATCTCCAAGCTACTCCCCAGATACAGACAGTAGTTACCATGTCTTGAAAACTAATGGTTGCGGGTTAAAATCACGCTTGGGGTAAATATTTGTGTGACAAATGATTATATAAATATTTATCGACGTATATCGTACCGTTCCTTTGCACACTAAGACCGCGACAGGCCCACCCAGTTCAGGTGAAATGCGTAAAGGTGAAAAAATTCTAATACCAATTACTGAATGGTTATATTATTTTCCGCTGTACATTCAAAACATACCGATTGCTTTTATGAAAGCAAAATCAAATCGAAATAAAGTGATTTATCAGCTTGAAAAATTTAAATATCAAAATATCCACGTAGCGCAATCGGTCGGATGAAAATAAAGCGAAGCAGAATGTGCCTGATTGCGGATATCGAGTAATTGAAATCGGTTGCACTGGCTGCACGTGACGTGACCTTCTGACTTATTGTTAAAATCTATACATTTACATAAAATTGAAGTGTCTGTTTGTTATACCAAATTAAAGCTTTTCACGAAATGTATATAAAAGTAAACGTATCCGGTAGTTTCATAATAAAGCTATTTTTAAGCTTCAGGGCGTAGCTAGTTTTAAATAAATTAACAATATAACCTGCCCTGAGACCTGACTACTATCCGTCGCCGGTCTGCTAAATTTGATCTGGTACTTTTCAAGATGATTAACCTATAATCTGCCGGCAGCCAATTGCATTTTAAGGCTTTTCCCTTTACAATGCAATACAAGACCGTTGATTAAAATTAAAAATTAAAATATGTTAAAAAGTCCTAATAGCGGAGGTGTGATAACGTCTGAATTTGAGTCAAGAGTTCGATCTCCAGGTGATAGGCTCGTACCAATTACTTTTTTCAAAACTTATGTAGGATTAACATCGTTGGCTTGGAAATTAAGACGGCGACAGGTTCTCCACCTGTCGCACTGTCCCAAATTGTATTAGGTGAAAGGTGGGACAAAGGACATAACTGTCTAGACCTCTGTCTACCCCAGTATGGTAAATTGCAAGATAATTTAAAAATCCAATATAGGAAATTAATACTCCATTTCTAATTAATGGCTGATTAAAACTGTAACATTGTCTCCGTATTTTCTTAATTACATCTCTTTAGAAAAGATTGAGGCGGACTAACTAAATGAATTAACTTAAACTGAAAGAACCCAGATTAATCTTGGAACGAGATAGAATGTTAGCGAAGCTCTCTAGATAACAATGAACGGTGATTAAAATTTAAAAAATTAAAATATGTTAAAAAGTCCTAATAGCGGAGGTGTGATAACGTCTGAATTTGAGTCAAGAGTTCGATCTCCAGGTGATAGGCTCGTACCAATTACTTTTTCAAAACTTATGTAGGATTAACATCGTTGGCTTGGAAATTAAGACGGCGACAGGTTCTCCACCTGTCGCACTGTCCCAAATTGTATTAGGTGAAAGGTGGGACAAAGGACATAACTGTTCAGACCTCTGTCTACCCCAGTATGGTAAATTGCAAGATAATTTAAAAAATCCAATATAGGAAATTAATACTCCATTTCTAATTAATGGCTGATTAAAACTGTAACATTGTTCCGTATTTTCTTAATTACATCTCTTTAGAAAAGATTGAGGCGGACTAACTAAATGAATTAACTTAAACTGAAAGAACCCAGATTAATCTTGGAACGAGATAGAATGTTAGCGAAGCTCTCTAGATAACAATGAACGGTGATTAAAATTTAAAAAATTAAAATATGTTAAAAAGTCCTAATAGCGGAGGTGTGATAACGTCTGAATTTGAGTCAAGAGTTCGATCTCCAGGTGATAGGCTCGTACCAATTACTTTTTCAAAACTTATGTAGGATTAACATCGTTGGCTTGGAAATTAAGACGGCGACAGGTTCTCCACCTGTCGCACTGTCCCAAATTGTATTAGGTGAAAGGTGGGACAAAGGACATAACTGTTCAGACCTCTGTCTACCCCAGTATGGTAAATTGCAAGATAATTTAAAAAATCCAATATAGGAAATTAATACTCCATTTCTAATTAATGGCTGATTAAAACTGTAACATTGTTCCGTATTTTCTTAATTACATCTCTTTAGAAAAGATTGAGGCGGACTAACTAAATGAATTAACTGAACTGAAAGAACTGAAAGAACTGAAAGAACTGAAAGAACTGAAAGAACTGAAAGAACTGAAAGAACTGAAAGAACTGAAAGAACTGAAAGAACCCAGATTAATCTTGGAACGAGATAGAATGTTAGCGAAGCTCTCTAGATAACAATGAACGGTGATTAAAATTTAAAAATTAAAATATGTTAAAAAAGTCCTAATAGCGGAGGTGTGATAACGTCTGAATTCGAGTCAAGAGTTCGATCTCCAGGTGATAGGCTCGTACCAATTACTTTTTTCAAAACTTATGTAGGATTAACATCGTTGGCTTGGAAATTAAGACAGCGACAGGTTCTCCACCTGTCGCACTGTCCCAAATTGTATTAGGTGAAAGGTGGGACAAAAGGACATAACTGTCTAGACCTCTGTCTACCCCAGTATGGTAAATTGCAAGATAATTTAAAAAATCCAATATAGGAAATTAATACTCCATTTCTAATTAATGGCTGATTAAAACTGTAACATTGTCTCCGTATTTTCTTAATTACATCTCTTTAGAAAAGATTGAGGCGGACTAACTAAATGAATTAACTGAACTGAAAGAACCCAGATTAATCTTGGAACGAGATAGAATGTTAGCGAAGCTCTCTAGATAACAATGAACGGTGATTAAAATTTAAAAATTAAAATATGTTAAAAAGTCCTAATAGCGGAGGTGTGATAACGTCTGAATTCGAGTCAAGAGTTCGATCTCCAGGTGATAGGCTCGTACCAATTACTTTTTCAAAACTTATGTAGGATTAACATCGTTGGCTTGGAAATTAAGACGGCGACAGGTTCTCCACCTGTCGCACTGTCCTAAATTGTATTAGGTGAAAGGTGGGACAAAAGGACATAACTGTCTAGACCTCTGTCTACCCCAGTATGGTAAATTGCAAGATAATTTAAAAATCCAATATAGGAAATTAATACTCCATTTCTAATTAATGGCTGATTAAAACTGTAACATTGTCTCCGTATTTTCTTAATTACATCTCTTTAGAAAAGATTGAGGCGGACTAACTAAATGAATTAACTTAAACTGAAAGAACCCAGATTAATCTTGGAACGAGATAGAATGTTAGCGAAGCTCTCTAGATAACAATGAACGGTGATTAAAATTTAAAAATTAAAATATGTTAAAAAGTCCTAATAGCGGAGGTGTGATAACGTCTGAATTCGAGTCAAGAGTTCGATCTCCAGGTGATAGGCTCGTACCAATTACTTTTTCAAAACTTATGTAGGATTAACATCGTTGGCTTGGAAATTAAGACGGCGACAGGTTCTCCACCTGTCGCACTGTCCTAAATTGTATTAGGTGAAAGGTGGGACAAAAGGACATAACTGTCTAGACCTCTGTCTACCCCAGTATGGTAAATTGCAAGATAATTTAAAAATCCAATATAGGAAATTAATACTCCATTTCTAATTAATGGCTGATTAAAACTGTAACATTGTCTCCGTATTTTCTTAATTACATCTCTTAGAAAAGATTGAGGCGGACTAACTAAATGAATTAACTGAACTGAAAGAACCCAGATTAATCTTGAGACTGGATCATCGGCTTCGCTGGAGAGATTTCTTGTTGTGTTTACGTTATTTTCCACCTGCATTACACTGTTTCCACCTTTGACGTCTGGCTGTCATAACTGGGAAGGTCACTTGTCGCACCCACCCTGGAAGGTTGAGCGCAGCTTGCTGACTGGAGATCCACTACTACCAACTGCACGATCTTTACGCTGCGTTCGGCGCGGACTGTTTTACCGACTTGTGAGGAGCGCTAGCGCTGCGTACCGTGCTCTCGCGCCGTTGCCGGCCGCAGCCCAAGTGCATCGTGATCCAATATGTCACTATAAAATCTTAAATTTTCTTATCTAATCCTGTTATGTAATAATCTCTTTCAATAGCTTCTTTCATCTTCTTAACAAAAACTTTTCATGTCAAAGTTTGAGGAAAATCATAAAGCATTTTGGAAACATTCAATGTTTCTGTTTGTTTAGGTTAGGGGCAAGTAACATACGAGTATGTTACGCGACGAGGGTAACGGCGCGTAAAACAAAGAGATACGTATAAAAAGAGTTAGAAATTGTTCAGAACTATTCATTCAGTTCATTTTCAAATAATATTCTGATAATAATATGATCCGTGTGGTAACGGCGCGTAAAACAAAGAGATACGTATAAAAAGAGTTAGAAATTGTTCAGAACTATTCATTCAGTTCATTTTCAAATAATATTCTGATAATAATATGATCCGTGTGGTAACGGCGCGTAAAACAAAGAGATACGTATAAAAAGAGTTAGAAATTGTTCAGAACTATTCATTCAGTTCATTTTCAAATAATATTCTGATAATAATATGATCCGTGTGGTAACGGCGCGTAAAACAAAGAGATACGTATAAAAAGAGTTAGAAATTGTTCAGAACTATTCATTCAGTTCATTTTCAAATAATATTCTGATAATAATATGATCCGTGTGGTAACGGCGCGTAAAACAAAGAGATACGTATAAAAAGAGTTAGAAATTGTTCAGAACTATTCATTCAGTTCATTTTCAAATAATATTCTGATAATAATATGATCCGTGTGGTAACGGCGCGTAAAACAAAGAGATACGTATAAAAAGAGTTAGAAATTGTTCAGAACTATTCATTCAGTTCATTTTCAAATAATATTCTGATAATAATATGATCCGTGTGGTAACGGCGCGTAAAACAAAGAGATACGTATAAAAAGAGTTAGAAATTGTTCAGAACTATTCATTCAGTTCATTTTCAAATAATATTCTGATAATAATATGATCCGTGTGGTAACGGCGCGTAAAACAAAGAGATACGTATAAAAAGAGTTAGAAATTGTTCAGAACTATTCATTCAGTTCATTTTCAAATAATATTCTGATAATAATATGATCCGTGTGGTAACGGCGCGTAAAACAAAGAGATACGTATAAAAAGAGTTAGAAATTGTTCAGAACTATTCATTCAGTTCATTTTCAAATAATATTCTGATAATAATATGATCCGTGTGGTAACGGCGCGTAAAACAAAGAGATACGTATAAAAAGAGTTAGAAATTGTTCAGAACTATTCATTCAGTTCATTTTCAAATAATATTCTGATAATAATATGATCCGTGTGGTAACGGCGCGTAAAACAAAGAGATACGTATAAAAAGAGTTAGAAATTGTTCAGAACTATTCATTCAGTTCATTTTCAAATAATATTCTGATAATAATATGATCCGTGTGGTAACGGCGCGTAAAACAAAGAGATACGTATAAAAAGAGTTAGAAATTGTTCAGAACTATTCATTCAGTTCATTTTCAAATAATATTCTGATAATAATATGATCCGTGTGGTAACGGCGCGTAAAACAAAGAGATACGTATAAAAAAGAGTTAGAAATTGTTCAGAACTATTCATTCAGTTCATTTTCAAATAATATTCTGATAATAATATGATCCGTGTGGTAACGGCGTAAGAATATTGCCACTCCCTTTCTTCCCGTGGATATTGTAACAGGCGACTAAGGGATACAGCCTTGAATATCGTTGTAGCAACCGATGGATTGCGGGACAACCATCTCTAAAAATATCAGACCGAGTATGTGCAGTAGCGTCCGATGTGCGAGTGATCTGGTACTGCGATCGCCAATCCGCTTGCCAAGCCTGGCGATTATAGCAAATCCTCCTGTGGGAGAGGCCAATGTCCTGCAGTGGTCTTGACCAGCCCGATATGTATATAATAATATAATCGAAAAGTTTAATAGCTCGAATACAATATAAAGAGTATAATAAAATATCTCCAAGCTACTCCCCAGATACAGACAGTAGTTACCATGTCTTGAAAACTAATGGTTGCGGGTTAAAATCACGCTTGGGGTAAATATTTGTGTGACAAATGATTATATAAATATTTATCGACGTATATCGTACCGTTCCTTTGCACACTAAGACCGCGACAGGCCCACCCAGTTCAGGTGAAATGCGTAAAGGTGAAAAAATTCTAATACCAATTACTGAATGGTTATATTATTTTCCGCTGTACATTCAAAACATACCGATTGCTTTTATGAAAGCAAAATCAAATCGAAATAAAGTGATTTACCATCTTGAATTTAAATTACTAATTTCTTGAGTGAAGCAGTGTGTCGTTTTTCTGCCATTACAAGGCAAAAATACCTCGCCTGAGCGCCGTCGATTACATGCACCATGTACTGGAGCAGTCATCGGGAAATCTCGCTTTTCCCCAATCTTCCATCGCAAGCATATACTGATAGTAGCTGTCCTTACGCTTCATTCTATTTGCCATCAGCTCATGCATTTCTTTTACTGTTATCAGACCAGTCCCTTTGTATAGCTGTCTTTGAGCTCGTCGTATGTCTTAGCTGGCTCTTTTCTGACTTCAACTATACGTTAGCAAGAAGACCTGCAAGATTATAAGTTTCTGTTGCGTTGTCCAACTAAATAATAAATCTCAGTTCGTTGAATTATTATAAATGTTTTATAGAATTTTTCTTCTATTCCAAACTGAAAAATTATTGTAAAATAATATTAAATATAAATCCCAATGAATTCTATTTTCGAAAGTAATAGTTTTAATGCAGAAGTTTTTTTTTTTTTTCGTTTCTTTACTTCTAATGAATATAGATTTCGGGAATTCCAATTAACTTCGAGGTTATAGTATAAGATAAATAATGTAAATAAATATCTTCACGCACCCCAATAGGGGTAGACAGAGGTCGAGTCTAGACAATTAAGTCCTTCGATCCACCTTTAATGAAGATATTTTCGGGACAACGTGACAGGTGGTGAGCCCACGTCTTTATGTCCAAGCTTAACGATATTCGTGTACATAAGTTTTTTGAAAACTCATTGGTACGAGCTTCACCAACTGGGGATCGAACTCGGGTCTATTGACTCGAAATTCGACGACCCAACCACTCGGCTATCGTGACTTCTTTCTATAGTATAAGAGCTATTGAACAGAAAATGTCGACTACAGGATAAAGGCTTTTCTCATGTGGCATTTTCAGGTGGCAGGCGCGTACCAATCTGTTTTTTCAAACCTATGTATGATTCACATCGCTGGTTTTGACATAAAGACGGCGTGGCCTACCACCACGTTATCCCAAAAATGTCTTCGGTAGTGGGTCGACGGGACTTAATTTTCTAGAATAGACCTCTGTTCACCCCTGTATTGGGAATAGCGTGAAGGTAATTATTTATTTATTTCATATGATTGATTTTCTACAATCACTTCTTTGACCAGTAGCTCGATACATGAGGCTTATAATTATATTATCTTACGAAGTATTAGAATGCTGGGTTAGACTGAGTTCGAGTCATTAATAGTTTCTGACGCACCTTTGCCGGTGCTTATTTGTAAAGTCTTTATGTCCTAGCCAACGCTATTGTTATTACTGCATATGCATAAACAAATATTTACATAAAAATATATTCATCCTACTTTTTAAATATGAATGTCCCTTTCCTTATGTGAATATCATGTTGTTACTGAAGGTACATACTGTCTAAGTATATAAAAATTATTTACTCATCGATACAATTTACCAATATTACATCCATCGATTGATTTCTAAACCATCTCACTTTTATAATTAGGCTTCTCTACTAGAAAGAAACAGGTGGAAGAAACTACATAGATATTCTATCTTTTGTATTTTTTAAAATAACGAAAATACAGTTTCAAACATTAAATGATTAGAGATAGCATTGGAATTAACTCATTCCTAGAAATTTTGAAAGAAGTATGAATGGAATGAATTAATCTACGTTATTGTTTTAAATTTATTTTGAGATTATCCTGGGGGGGTCGTTCGATGGAGGTGGGGTCGAGTGATGAGTTATCAGGACTAGACTTCAGGTACTCTCAGAGTTGGGGTACTGCCTGGAAGATATTTAATATTATTATTACTACGACAGAAAAAACCACATTTTTTGCGGTGGTACCAAGTGAAGCCAGGTTGGTTGCTAAGGAATAATGAAGAAA
>JAGSMR010001171.1:0-44493 GCA_029286605.1 Sericinus montela | reverse complement strand
ATAATATAGTGGAGTTTGAAATGTTCCCTTTAGTTTTCTTTTCCGTTTACGTTTTTGAATACTTGAAATATCTGAATAACATCACCGATGTAGTTATAGATAGATAGAAAACTCTTTATTGCACACCAACACAGAAAATATACAATATTAAATTTTGTAAGACTGTGGTGACACAAATAGCGGTTTTATCGCTAAAGCGATTTTTCAGACAACCTTTAGTAAAGGCTATATTAAAGGCTTGGATTGAACATACCTGTCTATTGTCCCGAAAATATCTTCGGTGAAAGGTGGAGTCAAAAGGGACTTAATTGTCTTGACTCGTACTCTGTCTACCCCTGTATTGGGGTGCGTGAAGATATTTATTTATAAACATAATAACATATAGCAGTATCCTCACTGTTTTAAACCACACTCTTTTAATAATAAAAAGCAATATACTGTTCTTTCTTTTTTTTTGTCATTTAATACTTCTTTCCCCTCTGTTCTCGCTTACCCTAAAATATTGCCACAAATAAGATCCTACCACCGCCATTGTTTACCCGCAATACTGTGCAGGTCATCCAAAATCATTTTACTACTATTTATAAATATTTTAGTCAGTGTGTTTTGAGAAAATACTGAAGTTTAAAAAGATAGTTGAGAAGTTATGAACATTTTACCAAAGTCATTGTCTAATGTAAAACCACTTGGTACGTCGAAGGTTACGTCAAATAAATTTATATTGCCACGTGCACCCAATGTCGCGGTGTAAGCGTTTTTATAGAAAAGGGAGGCAAACGAGCAGGTGGCTTACGTGATGGTAAGTGATTACCGCCGCCCATGCTCACCTGCAATACCACTGGCATAGCAGATGAGTTGCCTGCCTTTGAGGAAGGTATGAGCTCTTTTCTTGAAGGTCTCTAAGTTGTATTGGTCCCGAAAAACCGCTGACGATAGAACATTCCATAAAGTGCAAGTGAGTCGCAGAGAAAATTCCGCGAAAAACGCATCGCATTGTGGTGGAATGTGTCTATTGTCCCGAAAATATCTTCGGTGAAAGGTGGAGTCAAAAGGGACTTAATTGTCTTGACTCGTACTCTGTCTACCCCTGTATTGGGGTGCGTGAAGATATTTATTTATAAACATAATAACATATAGCAGTATCCTCACTGTTTTAAACCACACTCTTTTAATAATAAAAAGCAATATACTGTTCTTTCTTTTTTTTTGTCATTTAATACTTCTTTCCCCTCTGTTCTCGCTTACCCTAAAATATTGCCACAAATAAGATCCTACCACCGCCATTGTTTACCCGCAATACTGTGCAGGTCATCCAAAATCATTTTACTACTATTTATAAATATTTTTAGTCAGTGTGTTTTGAGAAAATACTGAAGTTTAAAAAAGATAGTTGAGAAGTTATGAACATTTTACCAAAGTCATTGTCTAATGTAAAACCACTTGGTACGTCGAAGGTTACGTCAAATAAATTTATATTGCCACGTGCACCCAATGTCGCGGTGTAAGCGTTTTTATAGAAAAGGGAGGCAAACGAGCAGGTGGCTTACGTGATGGTAAGTGATTACCGCCGCCCATGCTCACCCTGCAATACCACTGGCATAGCAGATGAGTTGCCTGCCTTTGAGGAAGGTATGAGCTCTTTTCTTGAAGGTCTCTAAGTTGTATTGGTCCCGAAAAACCGCTGACGATAGAACATTCCATAAAGTGCAAGTGAGTCGCAGAGAAAATTCCGCGAAAAACGCATTGTGGTGGAATGCCAAGCATCAGATTGAGGGCCTGGATCTGGTCACGAATGATGCGATGCGATATTGAAATTGAGCTGAAACTCTAATTAAAACTATGTCCTTTCGAACAAGAAATTTACTAATAATTTGTTGTATTGTGTTGCTATTTTTATAATAAATAGAGCGGCATGTTTAACTGTTTTATTCTTTAGCAATCTACACCAAAAACAACGATAAGCTCGTCCTTTACCTGTCGTTGTCCCAAAATCTTCGGTGAAAAAGTGGGTCGGAAGAAGTTTAATCGTCTAGACTTCTGTCTACCTACCATTGGAGGAATAACTTCTTAAGATATGTTTCTAAAATAAAAGTAGCCTACGATCCACGTTGCATACAAAAAATCAGCTTTCTGCCAGTGTAGGTCCGTTGAAGTCGGTCTATGTCGTCTCAGAGATTAGCGGAACAAACGGACAGACACCTGAAACAATCCTGGACCGATTTACGACGGAACTTTCACTGGCAGGCAGCTGATGTTCTAGATGTAACTAAGGCTAGCATTATTTTAGAAACAATAATTAGAAGGTTTCGCGTTAACTACTGAAACCGCGAGAAGAGCCGCAGGGGCGGCATTTGGTCGAAGGCTGCATTACACAACTAAAAACCGCACTTAGATGCTGCACCGATAGCTTATGTTACTTTCGACTTATACATTACGCTTATATAACTTGTACACATAACGGCTTGCAGTAGATACTGCTGGACAGGCCTCGCGTGCCGTAATCGCCACGCTTGGCGAGCCGATTTGGCGATCGCACTACCAGACACCTCGCAACCTAACTTCAACATAACCTAACCTAACATTTGTACTTGGGACGGGTATTATTCCTTGGGGCATATAGACTAAAGGGAAAATGTTAAAGAGTAAATCTACTTTTTCTACATGTCTCAGGACTGGGCGGGTATTTTGTGGCCATTCGTTATTTCTTATTCCATAACAAGTGAGTTTGCTACTTACGCATGAGACATCAGTGCAATGTATGTGATTTTCAACCTATCAATGTATGTGTTTCTACGTATGTATTGTTGGGTTAATTAATGTTAAGAGAGCCTTGAGACATAATTACAAATTCATACTTAATTATTCAATCCAGAAATGTAACGCTAAGGCCATTTGTAATGTGTGTGTCAATGGTATTTTAACATAAGCCTAAAAGAATATTGTTTTGTCTAATTTTCAGTGTTCATAGCTATTGCGTTAATTAATATTTACATAGTTTTTAATGAATATTATAAATCCATTGTTTTTAATATTTCATTTAATATACTGAGGCTATTTATAAAAACAGTATTTGTAATAAGATTTCTTATATAATAAATAATACTATCATAACATTGGTTTTAAAAGGTTCGTTGTTTTGAAAGTTGTTCCAGTGTTCAAGTTAAACGGTCAATTATAGTTTACTAAGTTTAATAGATAATTGTATAAATTAATAGTGACATTTTAATTTAAATTAATATTCAGCCTATTTATAAAAATGGTACTTTTAATAATATTTCTAATGTATATATATTATTTGAACATTGGCTTAAAAGGGGATGTTGTATTGACAAACTAGCCGGGGGTTGATAAATCTGCTGCAACCATGTTTGATGTTGAACGCAACATACAATTAAAAAACTACATTGTTTTCATATTTTTTAATTAATGTTGTTAGTATGGATCAATAAACATTTATTGAAGTCTAAGTTTGATTTTTTGATTTGTCTGACCCTTGACAGCAGTATTTGTGTATTTATTCATTGGAATGAGAATTTAAATTCGTCTATCGACACAAGTCTATTTCTAGCGGAGATAAAACAGGCGAAAGAAATTTTAATAATGTTGGAAATACAATATTAACTATTCCTATAGACAAGCACGATCACCTCAGTTCTAGGTGTCCTTATTAACGTATTTATTTATTTATTTGCTTGTATATGTACATACATTGGAGAAAAGAATATAAAATTCCCATTTGAAGTTCTTAAAAATATTTACACACACCTTGAAAGAGTATATAGCAATTTGATTTTTGTTGATATATATACATATTTCTATAAGTATATTATATTAGAGTATATTATAAATTAACTAATGAATTCTTTAAATTAATTAATGAATTCTTTGGTTATTTAATTTAATATTATTATTAATTAATATGTCTTTCTTGGTCAATGATTATACAACTGTCTGTATTAGAATGTCTCCCGCAAGATGCTGCGACGCGACCTGCTGAACATTGCGGGAAGTCGATGGGTGCAAATGACACAGGACCTTTCTATGTGGCGATCCTTAGGAGGCGTATGGTAGCCAGTAGACTTCTGTTAGACTGTTATGATGACGATGATCATGATAAGACGTACTTGTCACATGAGATATTGCAATTACACTTTGTTAGATGAAAGGTCATTTGTTGAATGATAACATTTATCAGTTGGTCTACCGTCTTTGGATGTATATTTTCTGTTTAAATATGTTGAAGTTTTGATGTTTTATACTTTTTAGTATTTTATTATTGAACGACCTGTCATATGCGCAAATTACACTCATTTTTACTAACATTATCACATGCACACCAGTGTACATATAGATATCATAAATCTCATACTTATTATGCGTTTCGTGTGTCTTTCAGCATTAACATTATTGAAACAGAATGAAATAGCTACTTGTAAGATGTACAGTGAGGGCAGAGTTAAGTTTCAAGTTTAAACTTATAACAACTTCAAAGTAATTTCAAGATTAAAGATTGTCGTGACTTTCTTGGATTGGCAGCAGAAGGCACCTCTAAATACTCTATGTACGTCGGTGCACACTTGGACGGCTGTCGCAGTTCGGGGAGCTGGTGCGCAGCGGGAGAGACGCGCCCACTCCCGGGACAGGCGCAGCTGCAGCGATGGAGCAGGTCTGGAAAACTGACCCCGTAGCTTGGTTGCTAGCGACCCGCCTTCGAAGCTGAGGTTCAGTTTACATGTGCGCCCACGAATCCTCTCTGTCCGTGAGTGTCTCGAGAGGCGGCGACAGAGGGAGAGCCCTACCTACTATCGAAAATACCAGATTAAAATGAGCAGGCGGGTGACAAAGCGATCGACAATCCGCCTGAATGATCGCGAAGCCTGTAGAATCAATCCTGAAATGGACTTTCATAGGCTGTTTTTGTATACTCAAACTAACCGCGTTCGTAGCACTATAACACAATAGACCGTACTGAAATCGAGCCCGTTCTGTGATATCAGTATCACCAGGATTAGCTCATTTTGTTTGGGCTGGCTCCTAACTTTCCGGTTAAGATAATATACTCGCAAAGATGTGATGGATGTGAATAACAGGATATATCAAACGCTTTGTTACGTAACTGATATCTAGTTCCTAACCATGACATAATTAATATTCTAAATGATATATAAACATTTAAAACGTTAAGATAATTGCGTTCCTCGCCAGGTATCGAGCTGCTGCGCCTGCGGACCCCGCGTCCTCAGCGTCCTGGGTCCAATTGGAACTCTAATTAAAACTATATCCTTTCGAACTAAAATTTACTAATAATTTGTTGTATTGTGTTATATTTTATAATAAATGAAACTGACATGTTTTAAGCATTTTATTTCTTTAACAATCAAAACAATCTACGCAAAATCGACGCAAAGTCATACCTGTCACGTTGTCCCAAAATCTTCGGTGAAAAGGTGGGTCGGAAGAGATTTAATCGTCTGAACTTGTCTACCTCTGTATTGGAGGAATATATGTGAATATGTTTCTAAAATAAAAAGTAGCCTACGATCCCACGTTACGCCACAAAATCAGCTTTCTGCCAGTGCCGTCCGTTGAAATCGGTCTAGCCGTCTCAGAGATTAGCCGGAACAAACGGACAGACACCTGAAACGATATGGATTTTGACGGAACTTTCACTGGCGGTAGCGATGTTGTAAAGGTGCAACTAAGGCTAGCATTATTTTAGGAAACAATAATTGGGGTTTTCTCGTTAACTACAAAACCGAAGGCCGCGGGGGCGGCATTTAGTCGAGCTGTTGCACAACTAAACACTTACTTAGATGCTGCACCGACAAAGCTTATATTACTTTTCGACTTATACATTACTTATGTAACGTACACACATAACAGCTTTGCAGTAGTCCACTGCTGGGCCTCTCGCGTGCCGTAATCGCCACGCTTGGCGGGCGGATTGGCGATCGCACTACAGACACCTCATAACCCTAACTTAACATAACCCTAACCTAACATTTGTACTTAGGACGGGTATTATTCCTTGAGGCATCTATGATGTCCTGTTCATGGGAGCTGTAGACTAAAGGAAAATTAAAGAGTAAATCTACTTTTTCTACATGTCTCGGACTGGGTATTTGTGGCCCATTCGTTATTTCTTATTCCATAACACAAGTGAGTTTGCTACTTACGCATGAGACATCGGTGCAATGTATGTGATTTTCAACCTAATGTATGTTTCTACGTATGTATTGTTGGGTTAATTAATGTAAAGAGGCGAGACATAATTACAAATTCATACTTAATTATTCAATCCAAATGTAATTAAGGCCATTTAGCAATACATATCAATCACTCAATATATAATAGCCAATCTTTAATCTTGAAACTACTTGAAGTTGTTGTAAGTTTTAAATCCTAAATAACTCTGTCCTCACTGTACATATTATAGTAGCTACTTATCTCTGTTTTTAATAATGTTAATGTTGAAAGATACGAAAACGCATAATAAGTGAGATTGCGATATCTATATGTACACTGGTGTGCATGTGATAATGTTAGTAAAAATGAGTGTAATTCTGTTATATGACGGGTCATATTCAATAATAAAATATAAAAAGTATAAAACATCAAAATCTCAATATATTTAAACAGAAACATACATCTAAGATAGTAGACCAATCGATAAATGTTGTCATTCAATAAATGACCTTTCATTTAACAAAAGTGTAAGTTGCAATATCTCATGTGACATGTACTTCTTATCATGATCATCGTCATCCTCTTCAATCTAACAAAGTCTGCTGGTATACGCTACTCTGAGATCGCCTGTCGCGTCTGTCGACCACTATCGCTTTCACAATGCAGGCGTCTGGCATCTGCAGGCGATACAGACAATTCTGTCGTGACTAGAGACATGTGTTAATTAATAATAATACAAAAATTAAGCAGTAAATAATTCATTAATTAATTTAAAGAAATCGTGAACCTTAATATAATACTTATGAAATGTGTGTATGTAACAAAAATCAGAATTATGAGATGATGTTTGGAACTCAGTGGACCTGTTCTTTCGATATGAATGGTGGAGTAAATGTGCCTGGGAGACGGTCGTGCCGGGCTGTGGGAGAGGCATGGTTAATGTTGTGTTCGGCGTTCTTTCGCCGTTTGTCGGCTGAAATGGACTCTGGCTCGGTGGAGTGCTCGTTCAGTGATGCGCAGGCCGTCGAGGTCAAATCGAGTCGAGCAGACTCGAGGTGTTTGTTGATCCATACTAACAACGATGATTAAATATCGGTAGGTAACGGACACGGTGTGTTGCGTCTGGCTATCAGGCATGACCCGGCTGGTTGTTGTCTATCCAATGTTCAAATATTTTGCGATGATTGATAAAACCATTTCGCAAAATGGGCCGGTCGGTGGGTGAAATGTTTCACTGTGGGCCTCCTGATCATCTGGTAAAACTTGATGGTACTCGGTGGGCGTTAACAGACGCAGTCTTCAGGCAACGATCGCACAAACCAGTAATTGGATAATGTTATGAAGAAGTCATGTGCAAATGCTGTTTTTATAAATATCAGTGGGCGGGAAGTATTAAGAGCAGTGGTTATGGTGTCCGTGGGCTGTGTGAGCGATTGATTGACGCAGTAGCTGTGAACTGCTGAAAAATGGTGTGTGCACGGAGGCATCGACCAAAATGTTTCGTTGGACACATGACCATGAAATCGACATTTGGATGATTTGTGATTATCGGGCTCTGGGTAATTAACGGCAGCGGCGCGTGAAGCTGCGATGATGGGTTGAAAATCACATGACCGCCGATGTCATGCGTGGTAAACTCACTTGTGGTGGAGACAGAAACTGGCAGGTGGGCCCTGCTCTGATCTGGCTGTGCGTGAATTACTCTTAACATTTTCCTTTTAATCTATGTCTTCAAGCACCGTCCTATGGGATGGTGAAGATCTGGTGGTGCGATCGCCAATCTACCAACGATAACGCGCGCGGGGGCCATCCAGCGATTGGACTGCAATGAGCGGCCGCGTATATGGTGTGTGTATGGGGTCGAGTGAATAAGCTTTGTCGATGCGGCATCTGGCGGGCGCGGACGTGTGACGGCTGGCCACGACTGCCTCGCGGGTGCCGAGCCCTGGTGTGTGCCCGGCGCGCCCGGATTGCCGCCACAGCTGTCAGCTACCGCCGGTCTTCCGTCCATCGATCCCGGGCCCATTTCGATGTTCCGTTCCGGCCCAATCTGAGCAGCTGGAGCCGGCGGGACTACGTTTAATGACGTAACGAAGGATCGTGAGCTTCACCATTGCAGAGCATGATCCTCAATACGAAGATGAACAGAAGTCTGAACGATCGTCCTTCCGACGCCACTGCCAGTGGGTTCTTTAACGGGCGAAGCTGGCTGTTTTGAGCATTTTGCAGGTCGTAAAAATAGCTGGTTAAAACGTAATCAGTTCATTATTAAAATATAACACAATACAACAAGTGTGGTAAATTTCTTGGTTCGAGCGGTGGTTGATTAAGTTTCAGCTCAGTGTCTTATCGCATCGTTCGACTGAATCAGGGCTCGATGAACCTGGTGTTGGTGTCGAGATTCTGATATTTTAACTCAACCCTGACGCGTTTTCGTCTGATGTCTTAACGTTTTAAATGTTTATATATCATTTAGAATATTAATTATGTCATGGTTAGGAACTAGATATCAGTTACGTAACAAAGTGCTCTGATATATCCTGTTATTCACATCCATTCACATCTTTGCGAGTATATTATCTTAACCGGTGTTAGGGGTAGCCCAAACAAAATGAGCTAATCCTGCAAGTGATACTGATATCACAGAACGGGCTCTACCGATTTCAGTGATACTATTCATTGTGTTATAGTGCTACGAACGCGGTTAGTTTGAGTATATACATAAAAAACAGCCTATGAAAGTCCATTTCAGGATTGATTCTACAGGCTTCTCGCGATCATTCAGGCGATTGTCGATCGCTTTGTCTGGTTACTCATTTTAATCTGGTATTTTTCGAGATAGGTAGGGTAGGTAGGGCTCTCCTCTGTCGCCTCTCGAGACACTCACGGACAGAGAGGATTCGTATGCACATGTAAATCATCAACCCCTAGCTTCGAAGGCGGGGTCGCTAGCAACTAAGCTACGGGGTCAGTTTGTGACCTGCTCCTCCACGCTGCAGCTGCGCCCGTCCAGGGTGAACTGCCCCTCCCGCCGCGCACCAGCCCCCGGAACTGCGACAGCCGTCCAAGTGCTGTATTACATAGAGTATTTAGAGGTGCCTTCACAAGCCAATCCAAGAAAGTCACGATAGCCAATCTTTAATCTTGAAACTACTTGAATTTGTTATAAGTTTAAATCCTAGAAACTTCTAACTCTGCCCTCACTGTACATCTTACAAGTAGCTACTTATCTCTGTTTTAATAATGTTAATGTTGAAAGATACACGAAAACGCATAATAAGTATGAGATTGCGATATCTATATGTACACTGGTGTGCAGGTGATAATGTTAGTAAAATGAGTGTAATTTGCGTATATGACAGGTCATATTCAATAATAAAATACTAAAAAGTATAAAACATCAAAATCTCAATATATTTAAACAGAAACATACATCTAAAGATGGTAGACCAATCGATAAATGTTGTCATTCAATAAATGACCTTTCATCTAACAAAGTGTAATTGCAATATCTCATGTGACATGTACTTCTTATCATGATCATCGTCATCATAACAGTCTAACAGAAGTCTACTGCTGAACATACGCCTCTCCTAAGGATCGCCACATAGAAAGGTCCTGTGTCATTTGCACCATCGACTTCCCGCAATGTTCTGCAGGTCGTCGCAGCATCTTGCGGGAGACATTCTAATACAGACAGTTGTATAATCATTGACTAAGAAAGATATATTAATTAATAATAATACAAAATTAAATAAGTAAAGAATTCATTAATTAATTTAAAGAATTCATTAGTTAATTTATAATATACTTAATATAATATACTTTATAGAAATATGTATATATATCAACAAAAATCAAATTGCTATATACTCTTTCAAGGTGTGTAAATATTTTTAAGAACTTCAAATGGGAATTTTATATTCTTTTCTCCAATGTATGTACATATACAAGCAAATAAATAAATAAATACGTTAATATGACACCTAGAACTGAGGTGATCGTGGTAAAAATTTCTTTCGCCTGTTTTATCTCCGCTAGAGATAGACTCTGTGTCGATAGACGAATTTAAATTCTTATTCCAATGAATAAATACACAAATACTGTTGTCAAGGGTCAGACAAATCAAAATCAAACTTAGACTTCAATAAATGTTTATTGATCCATACTAACAACATTAATTAAAATATGAAAACAAATGTAGTTTCTTAATTGTATGTTACGTCTAACATCAAACATGGTTGCAGCATGGAATAACCCCCGGCTAGTTTGTCAATACAACATCCCTTTTAAGCCAATGTTAAAATAATATTTTTACATTAGAAATATTATTAAAAGTACCATTTTTATAAATAGGCCGAATATTAATTTAAATTAAATGTTTCACTATTAATATATACAATTATCTATTAAAACTTAGTAAACTATAATTGACCGTTTAACTTGAACACTGAACATCTTTCAAAACAACGTCCCTTTTAAAACCAATGTTAAGATAGTATTATTATATAAGAAATCTTATTACAAATACTGTTTTTATAAATAGCCTCAGTATATTAAAATTAAATATTAAAAACAATGGATTTATAATTATCCATTAAAACTATGTAAACATTAATTAACGCAATAGCTATGAACACTGAAAAATTAGACAAAACAATATCTCTTTTTAGGCTTATGTTTAAAATACCATTGGACATGGCCATAAATGGCCTTAGTTACATTTGGATTGAATAATTAAGTATGAATTTGTAATTATATGTCAAGGCTCTCTTAACATTAATTAACCCAACAATACATACGTAGAAACATACATTGATAGGTTGAAAATCACATACATTGCACCGATGTCTCATGCGTAAGTAGCAAACTCACTTGTGTTATGGAATAAGAAACAACGAATGGGCCACAAATACCCAGTCCCGAGACATGTAGAAAAAGTAGATTTACTCTTTAACATTTTCCCTTTAGTTTATATGCCCCAAGGAATAATATCATCATAGATGCCCCAAGGAATAATACCAGTCCTAAGTACAAATGTTAGGTTAGGTTGCGAGGTGTCTGGTAGTGCGATCGCCAATCTGCCTGCCAAGCGTGGCGATTACGGCACGCGAGAGGCCTTTGTCCAGCAGTGGACTACTGCAAGCTGTTATGTGTGTACGTTATATAAGTGAAATGTATAAGTCGAAAGTAACATTTGCAACATAATAAAATAAAAAATTCGTTCATGCTGAACATTTCACACACACACACACACACACACACACTTATGTCCCGCTGGCCCGAGTGGCTCCATGTCCCGCCATGTCGCGTGCGCGTGTGCCGCAGAAGCGCGAGGAGGGCTGGTGGGTGGTGGTGGGCGAGCCGAAGAGCAACAGCCTGCTGTCCATCGAGCGCGTGTCGCAGGCGCGCGCCGCGCGGGTGCGGCTGGACTTCGTGTGCGGCGCGGGCGGTCGGCACACCTACACGCTCTACTTCATGTCTTACTCCTACCTGGGCGCGGACCAGGAGTACAAGTTCACGGTCGACGTGGACGACGCGCCCGCCATCGACGACAGCGATTCCGAATGATTCCGATTCTAATACATTTATTAGTTAGTTAGAGAATAAAGTGATTTTTTTTAGTAATTCTTTCTCCATAGAGTAACGCAACGATCGCTTCTACAACGATATCTCAGTGGTATAGGTTACTGTTTGAGCCGAAAAAGATGATATTTACAGTTCTTAAATGTTTGTTCAAGGTGGACGCTAAAGCTACTGAACGGATTTTGATCCTGTTTCCCTTCTCTAATGTCTTGTTTTCAATTTAGAAACTGACGCACGAATCTCAATGATTCCTGCATCGGTTTCTAAAATGGAAAATTATTTGTTTGTGAATTGAAATCTATAGAACGGATTTAGATGCGGTTTTCAGTGCTACACGTGGCTTTCTAGACTTCTATAGTCTTATTTAAGAAAGGCAATAGATTTAGTCCCTCAAAATCTGTTTATAGATGGCCAACGAGCCGCCCCGGCATCGCGCTACATATGTTTTCTGTCGTAGTAACGTAAATTGTATCGCTTCATACTCCTTTCAAAGTCACCAATTCTTAGAGGCTACTTTTTGTTTTAGAAACATATTCACATATATTCCTCCAATACAGAGGTAGACGATTAAATCCTTCCGATCCGCCTTTCACAGAAGATTTTGGGACAACGTGACAGGTAGCGGCGAGCTTATCGTCGTTTTGCGTAGATTGTTAAAGAAATAAAACAGTTAAAACATGTCAGTTTCCATTTATTATAAAAATATAACATAATACAACAAATTATTACTAAATTTCTTAGTTCGGATAGGACATAGTTTTAATTCGAGTTTCAGCTCAATTTCAATATCGCATCGCATCGTTCGTGACTAGATCCAGGGCTCCCAATTGGACCTGGTGACGCCGAGGACGTGGGGTCCGTGCAGTGGCGCAGCAGCTCGGACACCTGGCGAGGAACGTGCAAATATCTTAACGTTTTAAAGTTTTTTTGATGTGAAACATCTATAGCCGCACGTAAAACCGATTTCTGGCGTGGCGACGCATGCCGCGAAACTATACGAAGGTATACTAATTTACACCCTATTACCTGCGAAGTAAGGTTTATAATTAAACACTGAAATCCCTTTTTTATATTTAATTAATTATATTCATATTATTCATATTAGTGACTATGTAAATTATATTAAGATTTCATTTTACATGAAAGGTCATTTCCTTATAGTCAATAATGTTCAATAATTTTTAAACGAATAACTACCCTTAAAATTAAATTAAATTTTTAGATTAGTGTACCATTGTTCATTGGATTAATCATATTAAGATTTAGCAATTTTTGAAAAAATCTAAATACTCAGGAGCGCTCTTGTACTCTTGTTAGAATATCATAAAATATTATTAAGATTGACAGATGTTTTAAAAATGCTCCGAACTCTGAACGATTATACATAGAACAATATTATAGCAAACTTATAGAAAAGGGGTTATAAAACCATGGATTTTGAAGTTAAAAATTTAATACTTAATTGAGTCTAGTTTTTACATAAAAACAAAAGGTATATAATAAAATATCATTACGACGTAAGGTACTGTTTTTCTGCAAAATAAAAAAAAAAAACACCATAAATTAAACAGAAATCTGCGTATTGAAAAAGTAAATTGTTTATAAGCGACATCTAGAGGATTATATCAATAATAATATGTTATAACAACATTACTTTGCCATGAATTTTAAGAGTTTCAAATCGTTTCGCTAGTTTTAGATTAGTGTACCATTGTTCATTGGATTAATCATATTAAGATTTAGCAATTTTTGAAAAAATCTAAATACTCAGGAGCGCTCTTGTACTCTTGTTAGAATATCATAAAATATTATAAGGATTGACAGATGTTTTAAAAAATGCTCCGAACTCTGAACGATTATACATAGAACAATATTATAGCAAACTTATAGAAAAGGGGTTATAAAACCATGGATTTTGAAGTTAAAAAATTTAATACTTAATTGAGTCTAGTTTTTACATAAAAAACAAAAGGTATATAATAAAATATCATTACGACGTAAGGTACTGTTTTTCTGCAAAATAAAAAAAAAACACCATAAATTAAACAGAAATCTGCGTATTGAAAAAGTAAATTGTTTATAAGCGACATCTAGAGGATTATATCAATAATAATATGTTATAACAACATTACTTTGCCATGAATTTTAAGAGTTTCAAATCGTTTCGCTAGTTTTAGATTAGTGTTCCATTGTTCATTGGATTAATCATATTAAGATTTAGCAATTTTTGAAAAAAATCTAAAAGTATTAAATGTGTTAGAGAACAAAGTGACTTTTTTAGTTCTTTCTCCATGGAGTATCGCAACGATCGCTTCTACAACGATGTCCCAGTAGTATAGGTTACTGTTTGAGCCGAAAAAGATGACATTTACAGTTCTTAAATGTTTGTTCAAGGTTGACGCTAAAGCTACTGAACGGATTTTGATCCTGTTTCCGTTCTCTAATGTCTTGTTTTTCAATTTAGAAACTGACGCACGAATCTCAATGATTCCTGCGTCGGTTTTTTAAATTGGAACATTATTTGCGGATGCGGTTTTCAATGCTACACGTGGCTTTCTAGACTTCTATAGTCTTACTTAAGAAAGGCAATACATTTAGTCCCTCAAAATCTGTTTATAGATGGCCAACGAGCCGCCCCGGCATCGCGCTACATATGTATCGCTTCATACTCCTTTCAAAGTCACCAATTCTTAGAGAAAAACATTTTGAAAATGCTGAGTTACGTGTATTTTTAACATGCACTTTTAACTTTGAAAATTACAAGCTCACATACAACTGCTCATTTCTTAGTTTCATTCTAAAAGTTTCGCCACGTTTGTACTGGCATCGGGCGTTGTTTCATCTTTGAAATGCCGTCGAGAAGCCCTCACACTAAACTAACGGCTGCAGTATCGGACGGAGAAACATAGTGTTGACGCAGACACGTTATGATGTTTACTTTTAATTAATTTTAATGTCATAACCCAAAACATATAGAGCAATATTTCTTTATTATTTTTTAATTTGTACACGTCACACATTAGCGAAGCCGGTTTACAAACACAACTGCCCTCTGGTTTTTTCATTACGTTGTAACGATGAAATTCGTACACAAGTTTTTGAAACACTCATTGGTACTGCTACATGGGTATGGAACTCGGGTCTCTCGACTCGAAATTCCGACCACCCAACAACTCGGCTATAGTGACTTTTTTAAGAACTTTTTTAAGGGGGAAGATAGTCGATCTATTCTGAAGTATATAGAGGTCTTAAGAATGGACTAAATAGAAAATCCTTTCAGCCCACCTTTCACCGAATAATTTTTGTAATAAAATCATACATAAGTTTTTAAAACCCATGGGCCTACCACTTGGGGATCGAAGTCGGGTCTCTTGCCTCGCACTCCGATCACACAACTACTTGGCAATCGTCACTATTAATTTAAAAGTCATAATTTAAATATCACGTACTAGCAAGAAATAATTATTTTTAAATCAGCAATAGACCATCATAACGCGCTATAAATTTTATAGCGTTATGATTATCTATTTTTGATGGTTTATTAAACTTTTGTTACACAACAATAAATAATTAACAATAAATATTAAATAAAAAATTAACAATAAATTGAATTGCAAAACAAAGTTAAAACGTTATAGCGCGTCTTCTTAATCAGTCGTATTAACTTCCTTTCACTCGTAGTCTATTTATATTTACAGACTAGCTGCCCACCGCGGCTTTGCTCGCAGTTTGACACTTAACGCGGAACCATAATTATATTTCTAAAACAAAAGTAGCCTATGTTACTCCTTATAACATTAGCTATCTGCCAGTGAGTCTCGTCAAAATTAATCCAGTCATTTCAGAGATTAACAGGAGTAACATTAACAGTCAGACAGGCAGACAAAACTTACACAAAAATTACATTTTACAAAACTTGTAAAATGTAATTTTTGTGTATGTGCCGTATACATTAATATACATGTTGACAGTTATTTCAATATAACAAACAGACACACCAATTTTATTTATATGTATAGATTATTCATGCAGCTGCTTTTACGGCGTCATAATACATTACGAGCTTTTAACTGGTTCATTGTTTTGTCGGAATTATAAAAGACGAGTCATAATTTGTTATATGACGATCTTAAAAAAACTGTTCGTAAAACGGATATAAAGACGGCGACAGGCTCACCACCTGTCACGTTGTCCCGAAAATATCTTCGGTGGAAAGTGGGTCGAAGAGACTTAATTGTCTAGGCGACCTATGTCTACCCCTGTATTGGGAATTGCGTGAAGATATTTTTTTATTTAAAAAAGCTGTGGAATTTTTTATAAAAAGTAATTTTTACTGATTGTACGCCACTCGTCCACGAAGGTTGTCACTTATTAATTTTGAATTAAAGAAAGAAAATAGACATGTTTTGGTATTTCAGCGATTCTCTCCTTATTTTGTATGTGTGTGAGTGTACGCCGACGATATAAAATGGCTTCTACCTTTCACATGAAACAAAAAATGTGAAATGTCACGAAATCCTTTCAAGGTTATTAAATGTTAGAATTTACGAGCACATAAATTATCACTGAACTGGAGTTCGCAAGTTTATACGACGGTTATGAAATTTATATTTAACTAGTAGCAGATGTATGCTTAATTTATTATTGCCGAGTGGCTTGGTGACTGGAATTAGAGTGAAGAGATATGAGTTCGATTCCCAGGGGGTAGTGAGTTTTTGCAAACTTATTTACGATATATATCTTTGGCTTGGACGTAAAGACTGGTGATATACGAGTCGGAAGGATTATATTGCCTAGACTATTAGGAAATGCGTGAAGATAATTGAAATGTATAAAGTTTAATTTATATTATGTGTATAGAATGTATATTTATGTATTATAAGGGGGCACTGAAAATCAGGGCTGGCATGAACCTGTCAGTGCAGGTTTCATCCCAGCTATATACATCAGTGGCTTTCCTATTTTGGCACATTGCACTTCTGCAAAATGGCGATCGTATTTAATTTACAGTACATATTTCAGTTTTTTTTTTCACGCACAATCTTCACGCACAATCCCTGACGGGGTAGCCAGAGAGAACAGATCGCCAAGTGTCACGATCCCTACATACTTCTTTCGCTTCTTTCAGATTCATCATCTTCTTCATACATGCACGTCTAGGTATCCGAGTACTCTTGACCCTCCTCTCTTCGAGCAATTTGCTCACATGGTCTTCGAAAGTTAATCTCGGTCTACCTCGACACCTTTTAATATTAACTTTCGCGCTATATATTTTCTTCACCATTCGGTCTTCACTCATTCGCTCAACGTGCCCAAACCATCGAAGCACGCCCTTATCCATTTTTGAGACAAGGTCATCTTTCAAACCTGCCATATTGCGAATCTCTTCGTTTCGCTTTCGGCTCATTGGCGGTAAGGCCGCACATTTTACGAAGAGATCGCATCTCCACTGCATTCAACCTGCTTTTATGCTTCTTCTGGCATACCAGGTTTCGCTGCCATATAACAAAGTCGGTACCAACACTGCGTTATGTATTGCAAGGCGTGCACTTTCACAACGCCTTGCCTTTGATTAACGCAGTCAGGGCACCATTGACTTTGTTCCCGGCAGCGACACGCCTGTCCACATCTAAATCACATCTTCCATCCCGGCTAAACGCACTCCCCAAGTATACAATTTCATTCACCTGTTCTAGACATTCCTGATTTACCCAAATTTCGCACTTCGTTCTTTCTTCGTCCCTTTCAAATACCAGAACCTTAGTTTTATTAGCATTCAAACGGAGACCATTAATTTCACATTCTTCTTTCATACACGTGACTAATGCCTGCAGTTCTGCCTCTGATGGTGCTATAAGCACTGCATCATCAGCATAAAGCAGACAATTTACTTTATGTCACCCAATTTCACACCCAAACAGCTATCTTTCAGCTTCTGTAAACAGCTGTCGAGATACAGTATGAATAGCCAGGAAGACATGACACAACCCTGTTTTACGCCCGTTTGACGCTAAACATGGGTGACAGGTCATGCCCTACCCGCACACAGGCTTTACAGTCACAGTTAAGTGACTGTACAGCCCTTAGCAACCATCCACACCATATCCTGGCAACAGTTCCCACATTTTCTTCCTTACAACCTTATCAAATGCTTTCTCAAGATCCACAAAAGCACAGAATATCTTCTGGTTAGCAGCCAGAAGCTTCTCCGTGATCATGCGGAGAGAAAACATTTGATCCGTGCATCCTCTTCCAGGTCTAAATCCGCATTGTGCCTCCCATAGAAATCTTCCCGATTTCTCTTGCATCCTACATGTCAAAACCTTCGAGTAAAATTTTCTTGCTAAACTGGTCAAGCTGATCGCCCGATAGCACCCGCAGTCATAATGTGAACCTTTACCTTTATATAAAGGCACAATGACCGCGGATCGCCAATCATCCGGAACAGCCCCGTTCGCCAGCACAAATTGCACAGCAGATGAAAGCTGTCCCAGACGCGTGGCCCACCATACTTGACCATTTCAGCAGTAACTCTGTCTAGTCCCGCAGCCTTACCACATTTCAAACTTCTAATCGCACATTCAATCTCTTTCATACTGATGACCTCAGTGTCATCGAGGTCCGAGTCTGGCGTACCAGTCACGGCGTCACCCCCGGATCCCTCACTAAGATCATCACACGCATACTATAAAACGCTCTATAAAATTCGCTCCATCGCTGCATGACGTCCGATTTTTCTGAGAGGACGTCATTGGTTCCCGAAAGCACTTTATTCATTCTTAAGGCTGTCGCACCACTCCGGGTCCTTCCAACCTCTTTCCAGAAGAGTTTGGAGTTCTCCTTGAAGTTGTGCGACAACCTTTCGTCCGCTTCCATTCTACTCCTTTCACGCACTCAATGCTTTCGTGTGAACTTTCTGGAGCTTATGTCTTTCTTTCCTCTTCTCTCTCATATCCTTATCATTACTAGAGGCCAAGTAGTCTAACCATGCTTTCTTCTTCTTATTTACAGCTTCTTTCACTTCGTCATTCCACCATGCATCACCCTTTTACTACTACCTCTTTTCACATTTCCACACACGTCTTCCGCTGCACTAACCATTCCATCTCTAAGGCTCTGCCATATTTCTTCCACACATTCTTTCCTAACACCAATGCTGTCCAGCTTTTCGGCTACCCTTGCTTGATATTTATTCCTAGTGTCCGCTTCCTGAAGCTTCCAGCTTCGGATGCTACCGACCGACTGTGGTTCTGGTATCGCCGTCCGGTGGCGCCAACCCGCGAATAGACCCCTAAATCTAGTAATCACTAGGTAGTGATCCGTTCCCAGGTCAGCACCTCGGAACACCCGCGTATCCAGCCTCGTTATCTTTACTTGAACTTACTTAAAGTCGGTGGTATTACAAGCATCAACGAATTGTGGGATATTTTACTATCTTTGTTGCGAGGTACTTGTAAATGATTGATTGAAATTCAAAAGCTTTGTGGAGTGCGAAAAATATTACATCATTTGAAAAAGAAGAAGTCCTTTGTTAACGTTTTTTTAATAAATTAAATTAGTAAATATGTTCACGCTTAGATCCTTAAGGGGTAGCTACAGAGAATTGTTGCATACCTCTTTCAAATTAATTATTTATCTTAACGGAGTCTCCAAGAAATTTCTGATGCTAAATATTTTCACTTGTAAAACTACAGAGAATCTAATTTCTTGTATTTTCATGAATACTACACACATTTGCTTGTCAAATCTGATATAATGGTAGGGCCCATCTAGTATGTGATCACAGACTGCAGACTTCCTTGAGCGTCTATGTTTAACATCACTATGTGTTCTTTAACGCGAGTTTTATAAAAAATTAACACAAAGCTGATGTTAAACATAGACGTCGACATCCAAAACGTCGGGAAATAAAAATTGTTTGTAAAAACTAATTAAAGACGCGATAAAATCCGAAAATCATTTAATTTTAAATACAGAGAATCTTTCACTGCTGTCCATATAAAGAAGTTCAAATAGCTCAACGTGACATGGAAAGAAGTAAGCTCGGTATTTCCCAGCGTGATAGAATCCGCTTCACCAACCTTATTTTAGACTCGTACCAATGTGTTTTTTCAAAACTTATGTACGATTTTCATCGTCAGCCTGGACTTAAAGACAGCGCCAGGCTCACCACCGTCACGATATCCCAAAACTAATACAGTGGACAGTGGGTCGAAGTGACTTAATAGTCTTTATTTGTATCTATCCCAGTATTGGGAATAGCATGAAGATATTTCTCTTAAAGAATTTTCTTATTTATCTCTTACACAGCAAGATAATCGTGCGTCACCTGAAGTGATTACCACCGTTGTAAGATCTCTGCAGAACCTTAAAAGACCGGACCAGAGTCATCTCAGATGTGGAACGTCGTGGAGTGTTATCGCTTGAGGATGCCTTGTTTAGAGACGAAACACGTGTCGCGGTATCATGGGTGATGGCGTATGCTACCTGGAGTCTAGTGTAGTGCCTGTGTATGCGGTGGGAATGTTATACAATTAATGCAGGCATATGTGGGAGAGAGCGTGGTGATTTACTACTCTACGGAACAAGTAACATATGCCATTTGTTTCTGAACCTTGAATTGTACAATATTATTCTCAAAGTTACGATGACGGAGTGGTTTGGTGATAGCGATTCGAGTCAAGAGACCCGAGTCTGATATCCCAGCACGTAGCAATGGCTTTTTCAAAACTTTTTATCACAGCGTAAACGATTTATATCGAAGACATTAACGTAAAAATTGCGGCAGGTTCATCATCTGTTACGATATCCGAAATAATGTATTCGATGAGCACTTCATTGTCTAGACCTCTGTTTACCCCAGTATGAGAAGTTAGGTTACAACTAATTACAAGCATTGATGAGATGAAATTAGTGAATTTTTGTTATTTCTAATAAAGGTCACGTATAGTACAGGTACATCGCAGTATAACAGTAACGTAATCAAAAGTTTAAACATGAATTTTTTGCTTTGTTATAATAACTTGGCCTGTTTCAAGTTTATTCAAGCCATCAGAGTCAGCTCCTTCCATTTGACAGTATCCAACGACGAGCGGTTCGAATCGTCGACGAACAAGATCTGTCTGATCGGCTAGATCCCCTAGCTTTGCGAAGAGATGTTGCATCTCTTTCCATTTTTTACAAGATGTACTACGGGGCGTGCTCCGAGGAATTGTTCGGATTAATCCCATCCGCTGAATTTCACCATCGTACCTTACGGCATAGTCAAAAATTCCATCACCACCATCTTGATGCTTGGCATTCCACCACAATGCGTTTTTCGCGGAATTTTCTGCGACTCACTTGCACTTTATGGAATGTTCTATCGTCTATCGTAGGTTTTTCGGGACCAATACAACTTAGAGACCTTCAAGAAAGAGCCTATACCTTCCTCAAAGGCAGGCAACTCATCTGCTATGACTGTGGTATTGCAGGTGAGCATGGGCGGCGGTAATCACTTACCATCACGTAAGCCACCTGCTCGTTTGCCTCCCTTTTCTATAAAAAAAACGCTTACACCGCGACATTGGGTGCACGGAGTAACGTTAATTTATTTGACGTAACCCTTCTCCGACGTACTCACGTGGTTTTACATTAGACAATGACTTTGGCAAATGTTCATAACTCTCAACTATCTTTTTTAAACTTCAGCATTTATTTTCCTCAAAAACACAATTGACTAAAAAATATTTATAAATAATAGTAAAATGATTTTGGGATGACCTGCACAGTACTGCGGGCAGTCAATGGCGGTGGTAGGATCTTTATTTGTGGCAATATTTTAGGGTAAGCGAGAACAGGAGGGGAAAGAAGTATTAAATGACAAAAAAGAAAGAACATTATATTGTTTTTATTATTAAAAGAGTGTAGTTTAAAACAGTGATACTGCCATATGTTATTATGTTTATTAATAAATATCTTCACGCAATTCCCAATACAGGGGTAGACAGAGGTCGAGTCAAGACAATTAAGTCCCTTTGACCCACCTTTCACCGAAGATATTTTTGGGACAATGTGACCTGTCACATTGTCCCAAAATAAACCACCTGTGGTGAGCCCGTAACTGTCTTTATGTCCAAGCCAACGATATAATTCGTACATAAGTTTTGAAAACCCATTGGTACGAGCTTGCCACCTGGGGATCGAACTCGGGTCTTTTTGTTATTATGTTTCATTACAGATTTTGTTGTGTCATCTATTGTCTAATATGTATTGTAAATTGATTTTTAAAAATATAATATGGTGGTTTTGAAATATTCCCTTTAGTTTTTCTTTTCCGTTTACGTTTTTGAATACTTGAAATATCTAGATAACATCACCGATGTAGTTATAGATAGATAGATAGAATACTCTTTATTGCACACCAACACAGAAAATATACAATATTAAATTTTGTAAGACTGTGGTGACACAAATAGCGGTCTTATCGCTAAAAGCGATTTCTTCCAGACAACCTTTAGTAAAGGCTATAGTAAAGGCTTGGACATAAAGACGGCGACGGGCTCACCACCTGTCACTTTGTCCCGAAAATATCTTCGGTGGAAGGTGGGTCGAAGGGACTCAATTGTCTAGACTCGACCTCTGTCTACCCCTGTATTGGGAATTGCGTGAAGATATTTATTTATTGTGACGTGAAAACTTTTTTGTCATCATCATCATACAATCACGCCTCTTTCCCTAGGTGTAGGCAAATACCACTTCTTTCTAGTTGCTACGATCCTTAAATACTTGTTTCGCTTCGTCCACTTTCGTTATTCCCGTCATAGAGGAAGAGAATAACATTTTTGTGAATACTCTAAATGTACTGACTTTTCTTCATAAACAATCCCTGATGGATAGCCAGGAACATATTTCGAGACGTTCGTCCCGCCATTTGTCGATTGAAAACGTGATTTTGAAGTAATCTTTGACAGAAGGCTATATTCAGCAGCAACTCTTTATAGGCTGTAAAGAAGAAGAAGTAGGATGACATTTTGAAGCTTTTCCCTTAGTCGCCTCTTACGACACCCACGGGAAGAAAAGGTGGTGGTACATAGTCACGCCTCACGACAAGATATGTCATGCGTGAAGATAAATAATAAAATAAAAGTTATTGTTCATGTTTCTAACTAAGTCTATAAAGTGTAAGTATTCTTGTTATCCTTTAAAGGATCTGTGTCTTCCGGGAAAGGAAACAATAGCTGTAATGTTTTGTTGTTTGTCGGAAAAGCAGCCGGACGTGATGTTTTATTGCCGCTACGTACTCTCATTTGTAGACATCAAAGTTCAGTTCGAACAGAGGAAAGTTTTTAAATAATAATACTTTCTGATATCTTTATATGGAATTTAATCTAGTAAAACAAATTCTTTGTAAAATTAAAAAAAAAAGTAAATTAAATAATTCGAAATCCTAGTCCAAAGACTAGTTCGATCCCCAGTAAGAAGTCTCGCAGTTTTTCCAAAAACTTTAGTACAACAGGCTCATCGCCAGTCACACCTTTAAACAAAAATCATATCCGACTTGAAACTAAGCTGAAGTATTTGTGTAGAGGACTAAGTTGTCGCATTGGCTTCCCTTGTTTTGGGAAATACGTGATTATGCGTAAGCATCCGGGTTCGATTCCCGGTCGGCTCAATGTAGAAAAATCTTTTTCTACATTTTCACGAGTCTTAGTGTTTGTCGTACCTTCGTTGTTTCCGATTTCATAACACAAGTGCTTAAGGTACTTACCTCGGGATCAGTGCAATGTATGTTGTACCAGTGATGTTATCCATATTTATTTATTTACTTTAAAAAATGTGATTATAATAAGTGTCAGTTAAATAAAATAAAACGTTAAAATCGTAAGCTCGTAACTCGTCTCTCAAAAATTGACACATGTTTGTTTCACATCCATATGGTTGTTACACATTACACAGCAATTTTAGAGCATATAATTTCTGCTTAACTTTATGTTATTAAATTAAAGAGCAAAATGATTTTAAAATTTCATCTGACACGGGCGGAATTCGAACCCGCGACCACTGCGGTATAAATCACATGCTTTAAAATCAATGAAAAATTGCGTATCAGTAAAAAAAACTCAAGTAAACAGTGAAGTTAGTAAATAATAATAAATGAATAAATATATTCATGTGCCCTTCCCTCATCCCATAGCTGACAGGGTAGCCAGAGTAAATAAAATAAATAAATCCACACATAGATAGTGACAACATATGTTCCTCTGATTCCAAAGTAAGCAGCTTAAGCACTTGTGTTAAGGAATCGGAAACAACAAGGCAAAACGGCCAGACCTCAGAAAATTAAATCGTACCAACGGCTTAAATCGTACTTTACTTTTGAAAAAAAAATATCATTGGTGACCTACCTCCTGCGAATCCAATCCTTTTTTTTTTTAATTTCTGTAATGTCACCGGAACTTAGGAACACAGGTACAGGTAGTGAGACTGTAGCCATCTGGGCGGAATTTCATAACAACGCCTTAATACAAACTTCGGCTTTTACAATATTACTTGGATAATGTACAATAACAAAAAAAATATCTACACGCTATTTTCAATATTGGGGCAGATAGACGTCCAGACAATTAAGTCCTTTCGCCATCTTTATGTAAACGATAAAATCGTACATACATTTTGATGAGTACCATGACCATGATCAGTATGAACTGGAGATCGACTCGGGTCTCTTGACTCGAAAATCGATCACGCAACCTCTCAGCTATAGTGACTATTATTTTACTAAAGATTGCCACCATTTTCACCAGAGCTTTTCCTGTTCTTCATCCTCCTTCTCGATATTTGTTATCCCTATCTATTTATTCTATATTTAATATTTATTTTCTTCTTTGTTATTAAATTAAAGAGAAAAGTTAAAATTTCATCTGACACGGGCGGAATTCGAACCCGCGATCTTCACCATTTCGTGGCGACGCTCTTACCTTAGAGCCACCGTGTCTTACACGCATCAGTTGAAATTTAAACTCGGTATTCTCTTATGTTACTTATGCCTTGTTTATTGGCATAGGCGACATCTGTTATCCCTTTTCCAAGTGACAATTTGATAATCCTGACTTTTCAGTTAGGAATTATCAATACGATATCGCCTACTTTAATTTTTATTATGCAATTTTATTGATTTTTAAAGCATATTTATGCTGAACTGTTAAAACTTTAACTTTTTTAACTATGCCAATAAACAAGGCATAAGTAATATAAGAGAACACAGAGTTAAAATTTCAACTGATGCGTGTAAGACACGGTGGCTGGGAGGTAAGAGCGTCGCCACGGATCGGCGAAGGTCGCGGGTTCGAATCCCGTCCGTGTAAGTTGAAATGTTAACTTTTTTCTTTTTAATATCATAAAAATTCAGTATAAATATGCTTTAAAAATCATTAAAATTGCATATTTTCTTCTTTGTTCAATCCCTAGTTCTTCAGGTATTACAATTGATAGGAAACCTTGCTGGAAGTGATTGCCATGATATCCACGCTAGGTAAGGGGGATTGACGAACGCTGTACCAGACACCTTACATCTTAGACCCTATGGGCAATCACCGGTGTACTGAATTCTAGTATACTAATTTTCGGGGTGGATATGCCACCATCTGTCAGCAGTTGTAGCTATTTACAAAGCTTCTTCCTTTGTCACCTCCTAAGACACCCATGGGGAAAACGATATGACAACATCATGTCTAAACTCTAAACTCAAATTAAGAAGCCAAAACACTTGTGTCATGGAATCAGAAACAACGAAGGTACCACATACACCCAGACCTGAGACACTATAGAAAAGTGGTTTTCTACTTTGATCTGTCCGCGTATTGAACTCAAGAACTCTGAGCTAGGGACAGCTTCAAAATTGGTGTGCCACTTCTAGAAGCCGTTACGCTATCAATAAAGAAATAAATTTTCACTATCGAAGGCATTTATTAGCCTAAGTGCATGCTTCATAGACTGTCTTAATGAATCAGTGTCAATAACTTATCATCATATGTATAACTTTTTTCCTACCTACCTTTCAATTAAAAAGAAAGAAGAAAAAATCTCAGTTTCCAGAGAATCGTAAAAGTAATAACAACACGGTTTTTACGACGAAAATCCCAACGTTAAATATGTTTTTACATTTTGGCGTAAACAAAAAACTTTTCATGTCGAAGTCTGAGGAAAATCATAAAACATTTTGGAAACATTCAATGTTTCTGTTTGTTTAGGATTAGGGGCATGTAACATACGAGTATGTTACGTGACGAGGGTAACGGCGCGTAAAACAAAGAGATACGTATAAAAAAGAGTTAGAAATTGTTCAGAACTATTCATTCAGTTCATTTTCAAATAATATTCTGATAATAATATAATCCGTGTGGTAACGGCGTAAGAATATTGCCACTCCCTTTCTTCCCGTGGATATTGTAACAGGCGACTAAGGGATACAGCCTTGAATATCGTTGTAGCAACCGATGGATTGCGGGACAACCATCTCTAAAAATATCAGACCGAGTATGGGCAGTAGCGTCCGAGGTGAGAGTGGTCTAATACTGCGATCGCCAATCCGCTTGCCAAGCCTGGCGATTATAGCAAATCCTCCCTGTGGGAGAGGCCAATGTCCTGCAGTGGTCTTTAACAGCCTGATATGTATGTATGCATATAATAATATAATCGGAAAGTTTAATAGCTCGAATACAATATAATGAGATACAGACAGTAGTTACCATGTCTTGAAAACAAATGGTTGCGGGTTAAAATCACGCCTGGGGTAAATATTTGTGTGATAAATATATTATTTATGTTCACGCACAATACCTGACGGGATAGCCAGAGAGAACAGATCGCCAAGTGTCACGATCCCTACATACTTCTTTCAGATCTTCTTCATACATGTAGGTATCCGAGTACTCTTGACCCTCCCCTCTTCGAGCAATTTGCTCATATGTTCTTCGAAAGTTAGTCTCGCTCTACCTCGACACCTTTTAATATTAACTTTCGCGCTATATATTTTCTTTACCATTCGGTCTTCACTCATTCGCTCAACGTGCCCAAACCATCGAAGCACGCCCTTATCCATTTTTGAGACAAGGTCATCTTTCAAGCCTGCCATATTGCGAATCTCTTCGTTTCGCTTTCGGTCGGCCATGGTAAGGCCGCACATTTTACGAAGTGATCGCATCTCCACTGCATTCAACCTGCTTTTATGCTTCTTCTGGCATACCCAGGTTTCGCTGCATTATAACAAAGTCGGTACCAACACTGCGTTATGTATTGCAAGGCGTGCACTTTTCACAACGCCTTGCCTTTTGATTAACGCAGTCAGGGCACCAATGACTTTGTTCCCGGCAGCGACACGCCTGTCCACATCTAAATCACATCTTCCATCCCGGCTAAACGCACTCCCCAAGTATACAATTTCATTCACCTGTTCTAGACATTCCTGATTTACCCAAATTTCGCACTTCGTTCTTTCTTCGTCCCTTTCAAATACCAGTACCTTAGTTTTATTAGCATTCAAACGGAGACCATTAATTTCACATTCTTCTTTCATACACGTGACTAATGCCTGCAGTTCCGCCTCTGATGGTGCAATAAGCACTGCATCATCAGCATAAAGCAGACAATTTACTTTTATGTCACCCAATTTCACACCCAAACAGCTATCCTCAGCTTCTGTAAACAGCTGTCGAGATACAGTATGAACAGCCAGGAAGACATGACACAACCCTGTTTTACGCCCGTTTGGACGCTAAACATGGGTGACAGGTCATGCCCTACCCGCACACAGGCTTTACAGTCACAGTAAAGTGTGATAAATGATTATATAAATATTTATCGACGTATATCGTACCGTTCCTTTGCGCAGTAAGACCGCGACAGGCCCACCCAGTTCAGGTGAAATGTGTAAAGGTGAAAAATTCTAATACCAATAACTAAATGGTTATATTATTCCGCTGTACATTCAAAACATTCCGATTGCTTTTATGAAAGCAAAATCAAATTGAAATAAAGTGATTTATCAGCTTGAAAAAATTTAAATATCAAAATGTCCACGTAGCGCAATCGGTCGGATGAAAATAAAGCGAAGCAGAATGTGCCTGATTGCGGATATCGAGTAATTGAAATCGGTTGCACTGGCTGCACGTGACGTGACCTTCTGACTTATTGTTAAAATCTATACATTTACATAAAATTGAAGTGTCTGTTTGTTATACCAAATTAACAGCTTTTCACGAAATGTATATAAAAGTAAATGTATCCGGTAGTTACATAATAAAGCTATTTTTAAGCTTCAGGACGTAGCTAGTTTGAAATAAATTAACAATATAACCTGCCCTGAGGCATGACTACTATCCGTCGCCGGTCTGCTGAATTTGATCTGGTACTTTTCAAGATGATTAACCTATAATCTGCCGGCAGCCAATTGCATTTTAAGGCTTTTTCCCTTTACAATGCAATACAAGACTGTTGATTAAAATTTAAAAAATTAAAATATGTTAAAAAGTTAAAAAAGTCTGAATTCGAGTGAAGAGTTCGATCACCAGGTGGTAGGCTCGTACCAATTACTTTTTTCAAAACTTATGTAGAATTAACATCGTTGGCTTGGAAATTAAGACGGCGACAGGTTCTCCACCTGACGCACTGTCCCAAATTGTTTATATATATTTATTTATTTATCTTCACGCACAATCCCTGACGGGGTAGCCAGAGAGAACAGATCGCCAAGTGTCACGATCCCTACATACTTCTTTCAGATCTTCTTCATACATGTAGGTATCCGAGTACTCTTGACCCTCCCCTCTTCGAGCAATTTGCTCATATGTTCTTCGAAAGTTAGTCTCGCTCTACCTCGACACCTTTTAATATTAACTTTCGCGCTATATATTTTCTTTACCATTCGGTCTTCACTCATTCGCTCAACGTGCCCAAACCATCGAAGCACGCCCTTATCCATTTTTGAGACAAGGTCATCTTTCAAGCCTGCCATATTGCGAATCTCTTCGTTTCGCTTTCGGTCGGCCATGGTAAGGCCGCACATTTTACGAAGAGATCGCATCTCCACTGCATTCAACCTGCTTTTATGCTTCTTCTGGCATACCCAGGTTTCGCTGCCATATAACAAAGTCGGTACCAACACTGCGTTATGTATTGCAAGGCGTGCCAACACTGCGTTATGTATTGCCTTTTGATTAACGCAGTCAGGGCACCATTGACTTTGTTCCCGGCAGCGACACGCCTGTCCACATCTAAATCACATCTTCCATCCCGGCTAAACGCACTCCCCAAGTATACAATTTCATTCACCTGTTCTAGACATTCCTGATTTACCCAAATTTCGCACTTCGTTCTTTCTTCGTCCCTTTCAAATACCAGAACCTTAGTTTTATTAGCATTCAAACGGAGACCATTAATTTCACTTTCTTCTTTCATACACGTGACTAATGCCTGCAGTTCTGCCTCTGATGGTGCTATAAGCACTGCATCATCAGCATAAAGCAGACAATTTACTTTTATGTCATCCAATTTCACACCCAAACAGCTATCTTTCAGCTTCTGTAAACAGCTGTCGAGATACAGTATGAATAGCCAGGAAGACATGACACAACCATGTTTTACGCCCGTTTGGACGCTAAACATGGGTGACAGGTCATGCCCTACCCGCACACAGGCTTTACAGTCACAGTAAAGTGACTGCACAGCCCTTAGCAATCGACCATCCACACCATACCCCGGCAACAGTTCCCACATTTTCTTCCTTACAACCTTATCAAATGCTTTCTCAAGATCCACAAAAGCACAGAAAATCTTCTGGTTAGCAGCCAGAAGCTTCTCCGTGATCATGCGGAGAGAAAACATTTGATCCGTGCATCCTCTTCCAGGTCTAAATCCGCATTGTGCCTCCCATAGAAATCTTTCCGATTTCTCTTGCATCCTACGTGTCAAAACCTTCGAGTAAACTTTACTTGCTAAACTGGTCAAGCTGATCGCCCGATAGCACCCGCAGTCATAATGTGAACCTTTACCTTTATATAAAGGCACGATGACAATTAATCTTGGAACGAGATAGAATATTAGCGAAGCTCTCTAGATAACAATGAACGGTGATTAAAATTCTATACATTCTAATCTAACTTCATAAAATTTTTTTATAACTACACGCATTTTCCTTCAAGGAAATAGTCTGAGATCTAGAAAATTTAATTATTTCGATCCACACTTTTAACAGTGATAGAGCCACGCATAAGCTTTTGTTGCATGAATGGGCCAGCTTGACCGGGGAAGTACCACTACCACACAGAATACCGGCATGAAGTAGAAGTCTAAAAAACTTCAGCGTTTCGTCTGGTGAGTGCAGGTAACTGGTGGCCCACACACCCCCCTCCCCTAATTCTGGGGGAGGGGGTCACTCTAAGGAAGGCGACACATCTGCTAAGCCTCTGGTATTGCGGGTGTTCATGGGTAGCGGTAATCACTTACCGTCATTCCTTCCCTTTCATCACTCTCACTCATCCCTGCGTTCTGTTCCCAACTTACATTCCGTTTCCCACATTCGGCCGTCCTGATACAATGACTGTCCTCAGGCATTCCTCAGCATTCATGATGTTTCAAGTCTTTCAGTACAATACATCACACACACATTCCACATTCCTTCAGTCATACTTTACAAACATTATCTTAATTATTAAAAAAAAAAAAAAAAATAAACATAAGCCATCTTAAAAACAAAAGAAAAAACAATCTTAAAAACAAAAAGAAAACATCTTAAAAAAACAAAACATCTTTCGAAGTTAGTTACAAATTTCTATACTCAGTATTTAGTTATGCCTTTTATTTTTACATTTTAAATACATTACTCCAGTTAAAACCATGATAACAAAGTAACATACAAGATAAACATATAGCATAGAAAAAAAAATAATAAAAATTTAAATGAAACAATGCATTCATCATCTATCATTCTTCACCAAATTATACTTACCAAGTTTCTTGCATTAAGAACTCTCTTCACCTTCTGTTGGCCAACGCTTCATACAATCTGCTGAGCTAGATGTTCTTATAGGCCCCTCAGTAGCACTATCATTTTTTTGTAGATCATAGCAATCATTCCTTCTAACCTTTATCACCTTGTAAGGTGTGATATTTAGGTTTCAGTTTAAGTCCTGAACCAAATTGTGTATGTTTTATAGCCACAATTTCTCCAACTTGGTATTGTGAATTTCTTTTTCTATTAAAGCTATTTGCATTCTCTTCTTGAACTCTGAGAATCTGTTCTTTGGCCTGTTTTCTGAGATCCTTTCTATTTTCATTGAACACTTGTATGTACTCTTCCTGTAGTAACCCTTGTATCTTCTTGTCTTCTTTTACTCGCATTTTTGCACCTGCAAGTAGTTCACAAGGTGTACAGTTGATGCTTCTTTGAAATGTACTATTAATGGCTGTTTGCACTCGACTAATGTGTTTGTACCAAAGGCCAGAGTTCTCTATAAACGACTTCGTAAGTAATGGAATTAATATTCTGTGTATTCTCTCGACTTGTCCATTGCCTTGTGGAACACCCGTCATAATAGTCACATGATGAATGTTCTCCTCCTTACAGTAATCTTGAAACTCATGACTAGTGAATGCAGTGCCTTTGTCAGTGATTATTCGTCGAGGGTTTCCGAAGGTTTGCTGATGGATCTCCAATTTGTTTAAAGTCTCTCGGCTTGATGTGCTTCTTGTTGGAAACAGCCAAACAAATTTAGTGAAAGCGTCCACCACTGACAGTATATGGTTATACTGTTTACTAGTTTGCGTCAAAGGTCCAACATGATCCAAATGAATGGTATCCAAGGGAATACTGTTCTTCTCAATTGGATGCAGAAATCCTTCTTGCTTCCCTTCTTTCTTCGTAGCTAACAGGCATGGAATGCATGTCACTATAAAATCTTAAATTTTCTTATCTAATCCTGTTATGCAATAATCTCTTTCAATAGCTTCTTTCATCTTCTTCTTAGAAAAATGTCCATTGCTTGCACCTTCTTCAATACTTCTTTCTCCATAGTCTTAGGTATAGCCAGTAACTTCTTATCTCCTTTGTACAATATATCATTTTCATCCCAGTAATCTTAGTATGTCTTTTCCTTCAAAACTTCTTTTATAGCTGAGAGCCCCTCGTCCTGATCTTGCGCTTGCTTTACTTGATCATGTAGTGTAGTAACTGCCACAAAGGGATAACGTCTCAAAGCATCGACACGCCTCATTTTTGTTCCAGAACGATGCTCTATTTCGAGGTCATATTCTTTGAGGAATAATACCCAGTGGGCTATCTTAGCAGAAATATCCTTCTTTTTCAATGTCACTTCAAATGCCTTACAATCTGTGACAATTTTAAAATGTATTCCATACAAATACTGCCTGAACTTCTTTATACCTTCAATAATATTGGTTGCCTCCAGTTCATAGCTTGAATACCTTAATTGAGCATCATGTGTCTTTCGGCTCATGTAATGAACCGGGTGGAGACTTGTATCTGGTACTGCAAGAGTATGGCCGAATATGCCACACTAGAAGCATCTGTGTGCAACTCCGTCTTCAACTTGGGATTAAAAATCTTTAACACAGGACTGGATGCTAATCTCTCTTTTAAAATATTAAATGCTTGTCTTTGTTCATCTTCAAAAATAAATTCTTTTTCCTTTCTTAATAAATCTGTGAAAAACTTACTTGTACTACACCATCATCCATCCATTCCTTTACCTGCTCTTCAACTATTCTCTGCTCTGCCAAGGACAAACATCGTGGTCTCTGGGCGACAGGCACGTCATTTTAAGAACAATCTTCAGCTCAAAGGTGCATCTTTCAATTGGATTGGATTATAACCTTCAATACACTGCAAAACTTTTCCCTTATGGAATAATCAGAAATATGCTCAACTTCCAAAGTGGGATCTGAAAACAACACAACTTAGGCATCCATTCATCACTATCAGACAAAAACTTCACTTTGTACCCATTCCTTATCATGTGGCTTTAGTATTCAATTTCCGGTTTGATCAGGTCAGCCTTCTTCCAATTTATCTTTAGCCCATATTCTGAAGCCACTTTCAACACAAGCTGAAGTCTTTCCACTGCTTGTTCTTTACTTTCTGCTGTAATTAAGATATTGTCTATGAAAATCATCCAAATGCATTGCGAAATAAAATCCCTGAAGACAATGCTTTTGAATCACATAAAATACTTTGGGCAGATGGAGAAACCGAAAGGAGCTTGAAGGAACTCGAATTGACCATGGTGTGTCACTAATGATGTATACGGATAGATTCCTTAGCCACCTTGAGATGAAAGAAACCATTCCTTAAAATTAAAACACTAAATATTTTGGCTTCACACAGCTTATCTATCTTATTGTCGATCACTGGAAATGGAAATTCATCTTTAAGAATTTTTGTTTAACAGTCTATAATCCACACAAACCCTAACTGAACCATCTTTTTCTCACTAATACCAAAAAAAAAAAAAAATATCTTCACGCAATTCCCAATACAGGGGTAGACAGAGGTCAAGTCTAGACAATTAAGTCCCTTTGACCCACCTTCCACAGAAGATATTTTCGGGACAACGTGACAGGTGGTGAGCCCGTCGCCGCCTTTATGTCCAAGCCAACGATGAAATTCGTACATAAGTTTTTGAAAAAACTCATTGGTACTGCCACCTGGGGATCGAACTCGGGTCTCTCGACTCGAAATTCCGACCACCCAACAACTCGGCTATCATGGCTTTTTACCAAAGGACTAATACCAAAGGACTTGAATATTCTGAAAACTTACTTGTACTACACCATCATCCATCCATTCCTTTACCTGCTCTTCAACTATTCTCTGCTCTGCCAAGGACAAACGTTGTGGTCTCTGGGCGACAGGCACGTCATTTTAAGAACAATCTTCAGCTCAAAAGGTGCATCTTTCAATTGGATTGGATTATAACCTTCAATACACTGCAAAACTTTTCCCTTATGGAATAATCAGAAATATGCTCAACTTCCAAAGTGGGATCTGAAAAACAACACAACTTAGGCATCCATTCATCACTTTCAGACAAAAACTTCACTTTGTACCCATTCCTTATCATGTGGCTTTAGTATTCAATTTCCGGTTTGATCAGGTCAGCCTTCTTCCAATTTATCTTTAGCCCATATTCTGAAGCCACTTTCAACACAAGCTGAAGTCTTTCCACTGCTTGTTCTTTACTTTCTGCTGTAATTAAGATATTGTCTATGAAAATCATCCTAATGCATTGCGAAATAAAATCCCTGAAGACAATGCTTTTGAATCACATAAAATACTTTGGGCAGATGGAGAAACCGAAAGGAGCTTGAAGGAACTCGAATTGACCATGGTGTGTCACTAATGATGTATACGGGATAGATTCCTTAGCCACCTTGAGATGAAAGAAACCATTCCTTAAAATTAAAACACTAAATATTTTGGCTTCACACAGCTTATCTATCTTATTGTCGATCACTGGAAATGGAAATTCATCTTTAAGAATTTTTGTTTAACAGTCTATAATCCACACAAACCCTAACTGAACCATCTTTTTTTCTCACTAATACCAAAAAAAAAAATATCTTCACGCAATTCCCAATACAGGGGTAGACAGAGGTCAAGTCTAGACAATTAAGTCCCTTTGACCCACCTTCCACAGAAGATATTTTCGGGACAACGTGACAGGTGGTGAGCCCGTCGCCGCCTTTATGTCCAAGCCAACGATGAAATTCGTACATAAGTTTTTGAAAAAACTCATTGGTACTGCCACCTGGGGATCGAACTCGGGTCTCTCGACTCGAAATTCCGACCACCCAACAACTCGGCTATCATGGCTTTTTACCAAAGGACTAATACCAAAGGACTTGAATATTCTGAAAACTTACTTGTACTACACCATCATCCATCCATTCCTTTACCTGCTCTTTAACTATTCTCTGCTCTGCCAAGGACAAACGTTGTGGTCTCTGGGCGACAGGCACGTCATCTTTAAGAACAATCTTCAGCTCAAAAGGTGCATCTTTCAATTGGATTGGATTATAACCTTCAATACACTGCAAAACTTTTTCCCTTATGGAATAATCAGAAATATGCTCAACTTCCAAAGTGGGATCTGAAAAACAACACAACTTAGGCATCCATTCATCACTTTCAGACAAAAACTTCACTTTGTACCCATTCATTATCATGGTTATTTTTCGTAGTAATTCTAGAAATGTTATGTCTTTTGATATGATTTTAGGCCTAGGCCTAAAATCATATCAAAAGACATAACATTTTTGTTCACTATATGAAATAACACGTTTTGATAGTTTTTGCCGTCGATTGTAATGTCCAAGAACATCTTTCCTAATGAATTCACCATCGTACGTCCGAGTCCCGTCAAACATAAGTTATGTTCGTATTTTTCTGTTCCAACGGTAATGAAACGCTCGTCCGTCATTAAATTGAAGTCGCTGCCGGATTCAATTAAAGCGTTCACTGTTAATTCCTTAATCTTGACACTAATTAGCGGCTTCGTTGAGAGATTTCTTGTTTTGTTTACGTTATTTTCCACCTGCATAGCCTCGTTTCCACCTTTTGACGTCTGGCTGTCACAACTGCTGTCACTTGTCGCACCCACCCTGAAGTTAGCTGAGCGCAGTTTTGCCGACTGAGATCCACTACTGCCAACCGCACGATCTTGCGCTGCGTTCGGCGCGGACTGTTTTACCGACTTGTGAGGAGCGCTAGCGCTGCGTTCCGTGCTCGCGCCGCCGCCGGCCGCAGCCCAAGTGTATCGTGATCAAATATGGCCGTACTGATTACAGCGAAAACACTTGAGACTTGATGTACTGGATAGCAACATAACCGGGAAATCTCGCTTTTTCCCCAATTCTCTCATCGCAAGCATATACTGATAGTAGCTTTCGTCCTTACGCTTCATTCTGTTTGCCATCAGCTCATGCATTTCTTTACTGTTGATTACATCGGGAAACTCCTTTTGTATAGCCATCTTGAGCTCGTCGTACGTCTTGAATACCTTTTCTGACTTCAACCATAATGCCGCCGTGCCGCACAAAGACCTGCGCACGATTATAAGTTTCTGTTGCGCGGTCCAACTAAATAATAAATCTCAGTTCCTTGAATTATTATAAATGCTTCATAGAATTTTTCTTCTATTCCAAACTGAAAATTATTGTAAAATAATATTAAATATAAATCCCACTGAATTCTATTTTTCGAAAGTAATAGTTTTAATGCAGAAGTTTTTTTTTCGTTTCTTTACTTCTAATGAATATAGATTTCGGGAATTCCAATTAACTTCGAGGTTATAGTATAAGAGTTATTGAAACAGAAAATGTCGACTACAGGATAAAGGCTTTTCTCATGTGGCATTTCTCAGGTGGCAGGCGCGTACCAATGTGTTTTTTCAAAACCTATGTACGATTCACATCGTTGGCTTTGACATAAAGACGGCGGCGGGCTCACCACCTGTTACGTTATCCCAAAAAATGTCTTCGGTGGAAAGTGGGTCGACGGGACTTAATTGTCTAGAATGTCTCCCCCTCTGTCTACCCCTGTATTGGGAATAGCGTGAAGGTAATTATTTATTTATTTCATATGATTGATTTTCTACAATCACTTCTTTCGACCAGTAGCTCTCGGTAGATGAGGCTTATAATTATATTATCTTTACGAAGTATCAGGAATGCTGGGTTAGACTGAGTTCGAGTCATTACAATAGTTTCGACGCACCTTTTGCCGGTGCTTATTTGTGGAAAAGTCTTATGCCCAAGCCAACGCTATTACATGCTACCGTATACATGCATAAACAAATATTTACATAAAAATATATTCATCCCACTTTTTAAATATGAATGTCCCTTTCCTTTTATGAATATCATGTTGTTACTGAAGGAACATAATTAACGGCATATAAAAAATTATTTACACATCGATACAATTTACCAATATTACATCCATCGATTGATTTCTAAACCTATCTCACTTTTATAATTAGACTTCTCTAATAGAAAAGAAACAGGTGGAAGAAACTACATAGATATTCTATCTTTTGTATTTTTTTAAAATAACGAAAATACAGTTTCAAACATTAAATGATTAGAGATAGCATTGGAACGTTCAACTCATTCCTAGAAATTTTGAAAGAAGCATGAAATGGAATGAATTCAATCACATTATTGTTTTAAATTTATTTCAAGATTATTATTACTCCTAAAGTCACGACAGCCGATTGGTTGGGTGGTCGGAATTTCGAATCAAAAGACCGAGTTCAATCCCCAGGTGGCAGGTTCGTACCAATGGGTTTTTCTAAAAACCTATGTACGAATTACATCGTTGGCTTTGACATAAAGACGGCGGCGGGCTCACCACCTGTTACGTTATCCCAAAAATGTCTTCGGTGGAAAGTGGTCGACGGGACTTAATTGTCTAGAATGTCTCCCCTCTGTCTACCCCTGTATTGGGAATAGCGTGAAGGTAATTATTTATTTATTTCATATGATTGATTTTCTACAATCACTTCTTTCGACCAGTAGCTCTCGGTAGATGAGGCTTATAATTATATTATCTTTACGAAGTATCAGGAATGCTGGGTTAGACTGAGTTCGAGTCATTACAATAGTTTCGACGCACCTTTGCCGGTGCTTATTTGTGGAAAAGTCTTATGCCCAAGCCAACGCTATTACATGCTACCGTATACATGCATAAACAAATATTTACATAAAAATATATTCATCCCACTTTTTAAATATGAATGTCCCTTTCCTTTTATGAATATCATGTTGTTACTGAAGGAACATAATTAACGGCATATAAAAAATTATTTACACATCGATACAATTTACCAATATTACATCCATCGATTGATTTCTAAACCTATCTCACTTTTATAATTAGACTTCTCTAATAGAAAAGAAACAGGTGGAAGAAACTACATAGATATTCTATCTTTTGTATTTTTTTAAAATAACGAAAATACAGTTTCAAACATTAAATGATTAGAGATAGCATTGGAACGTTCAACTCATTCCTAGAAATTTTGAAAGAAGCATGAAATGGAATGAATTCAATCACATTATTGTTTTAAATTTATTTCTAGATTATTATTACTCCTAAAGTCACGACAGCCGATTGGTTGGGTGGTCGGAATTTCGAGTCAAAAGACCGAGTTCAATCCCCAGGTGGCAGGTTCGTACCAATGGGTTTTTCTAAAAACCTATGTACGAATTACATCGTTGGCTTGGACATAAAGACGGCAACGGCTCATCACCTGTCACGTTGTCCCGAAAATATCTTCGGTGGAAGGTGGGTCGAAGGGACAATTGTCTAGACTAGACCTCTGTCTACTCTCTCTTTCTCTGTATTGGGAATTGCGTGAACATATTTATATTTATTTTATTTATTCATTATTTCATAAAGCATTTTCAATTCCTTCTATCTACAGTCATTTTCTAATGCCAGGGTAGCTAGAGATTCAGGCTATGTAGCCTTTACGATCGTTATTTCACCGGAGCACATTTGGAACAGCTTGACAACTGATGAACCTGTCATCTCCATCTTGTAAATTAGCTAATATTACAATATAATATTTATACAAATATATGTATTTACATGACTCCAGTACAAGCTTTCATATTCTTAACACAAATGATTGCTCTAACGATTACATTCGTACCCTGCTCTACGCTTCGAAGCCACGGTCACTACGCACTAGAATGTCGTACCGTCTCATTTTTCTAAAATTTCTTTTAATAACTTGAAGTAAGCGCCGTCTTTTTAGGTCTAAGCCAACGATATGAACGTTACGTAAGTAATTGTAAAACTCTTTGGTACGAACCTGCTACCTAGACAATCCCATACCGAACTTGGGTCTCTTGAATTATATTCCAATCACCCAATCCTAATCCTATGTGTCCTATATGACACCGAGAAACCATTTCGAAATATACCAGACTAAATTTCGGAGGAGGTTCATGTTGCACTATACTTTTAAAAGCCGAATGTAAGGGTGAAAAGATCTTTTTTTTTATAGAAAAGGGAGGCAACGAGCAGGTGGCTCACGCGATGGTAAGTGATTACCGCCGCCCATGAACACCCACAATACCAGAGGCTTAGCAGATGCGTTGCCTCCTTAGAGTGCCCCTCCCCCAGAATTGGGGAGGGAGGTGTGGGCCACCGGTTACCTGCACTCACCAGACGAAACGCAGAAGTTTGTTAGACTTCTACTTCACGCCGGTATTCTGTGAGGTCCTGGTACTTCCCCGGTCGAGCCGGCCCATTCATGCAACAACAAAAGCATGGCTGTACCACTGTAAGATCTAACACTCTACCACTAAGAGATCTATTTTAAATGAACTATTCGTAATGAATTAACTGAGCGTGTCGGTCCACAGCTTTGAAATACTATGAGTAGTGCTTTCACAATAATGTGCATGTCTGCAATAACTATATTTTTCCTTAGACAGTACGAATAAAATATTACATTATAAAGACGTAGGGACGAAAATTGCTAAAATGTAAAACTGCGCGATATGCAAAGAAAACGACATTATTTACTTACATCGCGTCTGCTTAGTCACCGCACCAAATGAATTTACGAATTACTTTTATCTGAAATTTCATATCTAAATGTCATAATTCACCGGAGAGCGTGTACACAAAGATATAATAAATCCAATTGAGATCTAATCATTACTCGACGCCTGATTTCCTATGATTATGAAAACATACATGAAGCAGGTATTTGACAGTAGAGTAAATTCAATTTACAACCTATAAGAAAACATTAAACATTATGAATTTGTTTTGTTAAGGAAAAGAATGTGTAAAATTATTAATTATTTTTATGGAAACTTCCTAGTTGTTAAGAATAAAAATCTTAGGTCAAATTACTCATTTGGGACCACTCTATTTTAGTATCTGCAAACTTTTATATTTTATTCTTTTCTTTTTATATGAAGGTGAATTCAGTGTTCAAGATGGTAACTGATTAATTCAGCTATTACTAGTACTAGTTATACTTTTTAGATTATCTACAGACAGATCCTAAAAACATTTACTGTATGGTCAATTATTGGCCATTTAAATTTATTATGTGTGATTATTTACAAATACATTTTATCACGTAAAGGTAAAAGGTGAAGACTTGCAAAGGGAAGAAAGGTATATTGCGCGTTGGTATTATTTCACCTCTGCTGATTGTTTTCTGAATTCATGTAAGTATTTGTTTATTGTATTTATTTAACTTTATTATACCTTTTAAGATAAAAAGCCACGATAGCCGAGTTGTTGGGTGGTCGGAATTTCGAGTCGAGAGACCTGAGTTCGATCCCCAGGTGGCAGTACCAATGAGTTTTTCAAAAACTTATGTACGAATTTCATCGTTGGCTTGACATGAGACGGCGACAGGCTCACCACCTGTCACGTTGTCCCGAAAATATCTTCGGTGGAAGGTGGGTCAAAGGGACTTAATTGTCTAGACTTGACCTCTGTCTACCCCTGTATTGGGAATTGCGTGAAGATATTTATTTATTTATTTATAGATATATAAGAATAAAAAGCGGGCATTATCATTAAACCAATTTCTGTCTTTTAGCCATGAGGAGTGGAAATATGTCGAAAGAAAGAAGTAAAACCGGAATGGTAAAGAGAAATTGAGAAAGTAAGAGTCTCAGAAAACAAATGAAGTCTCCGATATGAAGTGAAACGCGATCGAGTCCAACAAGGTTGCCAATCTTGTAAATAAAGACGTTATTAATTGAGCTACAAAACTATTAATGATGTTTATCGTAGTTTTAATTATTTTCTTGGAGCTTTAACAACAAACTTTATAAAATATATAAAAAGTATCTTCTCGCAATTCTCTATACAGGGATAGACAGAGGTCTAGTATAGAAAATTAAGTCCCTTGGACCCACCTTCCCCGAAGATATTTTCGGGACAACGTGACAGGTGGTTAGCCCGTCGCCGTCTTTATGTCCAAGCCAACGATGAAATTTGCCACCTTCTGCCACGTACTGCCACCTGGCGATCGAACTCAGGTTTCTCGACTCGAAATTCCGAGCACCCAACAACTCGGCTATCGTGACTTATTTACCCAACAACAAACTTTAACATGATTAATGATGAAATAAACGATTCTATAAAACTTAAACAATTCTTAGTTAATAAATAACGCGTAAATAACGCATTCAGATGAAAAAATTAAATATTCATTTATAGCCTTTAACCTTACTTTATCTTTGCAGAATGTTATGATATACATTCATATTTATTTAATTATTTAGGTTCACCACCAAGGATTACATCGAAGCAATAAACACAAAACTTAAGTATTAAATATTTTAGGTAAATGTATCCTTAATTAAAAGTAAACAAAACGTTCATAGTTGTACGGACTTCGAAGAACATCATATTTTTCGTATGTATGGTGTAATATGCACTTTAAACCAAAAAATTTTATCAAATGAAAAGTAATTATGTAAAGTTAAAAAATTGATTTATAAGATAATGCTTATGTGCTATTATACTGGTGGGCCATGAATTAGTTAACATTTGAAAAAATCGTATGAAAAACCATTTAACATATTTTAGAAATCGTTTATTTACGAGAAAGCTAATTAGTTGTAATTTATTTTTTAAAAATTATTTCGTCTAAATGACCACCGTTTCGGTTTTTGCACTCTTCAAACGAGTCCTGAAGTTTTCGAATACTCTTCTGCAAAGGGACCGCGAGATCGCCGACATCTCTTCGATGCTTTTTCTTTAAGTTGACGCAGTGTATTCGGTTTATCAATGTAGACACAACTCTATAAATAACCCCATAAAAAGAAGTCTGCTGGAGATAGATCTGGACATCTGGGTGGCCATGGGATGTCACCCCATCTGGATATCAGCTTTTCCGGAAACATGTCTTTGACCACCGGCAAGGACTCGTTCGATGTGTGACACGTGGCTCCATCTTGTTGAAACCATGTGTTACGATTATAGCCAGCAAATTCCAGTAGCATCGGTGCTAAGACATCCCGTAACATTTTCACATACTCGGCAGAATTAACAGTAACATGCAGCTACCTTAGGAGAGTGAAGCTTTAGGATTTTCGCTGCTCCAACACCTGCAATTGTGCCCCTGCCCGGCTTGGTGCCCCGCGCGGCAATAGTTTGCGCGGTAAGTTACATTTAAATGTTAACGAATTCTTGGCCCACCCTGTACATTAATATTAGTTTTAGTTTATAACTAGAGACATTTCCATTAAAAATACATAATTTATTTAATAATAAATAAATATACTTGTAAATTAATAAATGAAATAAATTAATGTATTCACGCTACTCCCAAAACTGGGATGTACAGATGTCCAGACAAGACGTAATTTTATAGGTAATACACTTGACCAAATTTAATCGAAATAAAATAATATATATAAATATCTTCACGCAATTCCCAATACAGGGTATTAGAGGTCTCCAACAACTCGGCCTCGGCCTCGTCCATGGAAGTCGTCAAAAGTATGATCACACCATCCACTTTCATCCTGTGGGTATCGCTGCAGACGACTAACGGTATAGTCTTGTGAAACGCACTAGTTACTTAGAAATTTCGAGTTCAGTTACTAAATTCGAAGCTCAATAGAGGTTAACGTAGAAAACGACTTAATCTACATTATCTCGAGTCTCAGTGTTTATTGTTTCCGATTATATGATATACCTTTTTTGCTTCCGATTTCATAACAAAATTGGTTTAGCTAGTTGCTTCGGAATCAGAGCAATATATGTGTCATTGCCTCCTAAGACATGACAAACTCGTTAATAACATCATGGAGGGATATATAGAAGGAAAGCGAGATAGAGGAAGATCAATGATAGGGTATCTATCAAAAATTGAGAAAGAGATTAATGTTATATCTTATAAGGAGGTAAAGCAAATGGCCTTGGACTCAGAATGTCGGACAGAGTTATACAATTTTTCTAACATAGATGCTGCACTGACAAGAGCCTAGCTCTTAAGTCAAAGAAGAAAAAATCTCTATTTGTGTGTGTATTTATTAGCTACATTATCTCAGTTCTTTAGACTACAAATTGTATCTTGTGTTCGATTAGAGCTGTAACAGACAATTCAAGCAATCAAGTTTGGGGGCTAAACTTAGGAACACGTTTACAAGTGATTTTTATACGATTTTTCAAATGTTAACTAATTCATGGGCCACCCAGTATAATAGCACATAAGCATTATCTTATAAATCAATTTTTTTTAACTTTACATAATTACTTTTCATTTGATAAAATTTTTTGGTGTAAAGTGCATATTACACCATACATACGAAAAATATGATGTTATTCCGAAGTCCGTACAACTATGAACGTTTAGGCTTACTTTTTAAATTAAGGATACATTTACCTAAAATATTTAATACTTAAGTTTTGTGTTTATTGTTTGATGTAATCCTTGGTGGTGAACCTAAATAATTAAATAAATATGAATGTATATCATAACATTCTGCAAAGCTTGGTCTCTAGGTTAAAAGGTTATAAATGAATATTTAATTTTTCATCTGAATGCGTTATTTACGCGTTATTTATTAACTAAGAATTGTTTAAGTTTTATAGAATCGTTTATTTCATCACTAATCATGTTAAAGTTTGTTGTTGGGTAAATAAGTCACGATAGCCGAGTTGATTTTACAAACTCACTTGTGTTATGGAATAAGAAATGTTCGAATGGGCCACAAATACCCAGTCCCGAGACATGTAGAAAAAGTAGATTTACTCTTTAACATTTTCCCTTTAGTCTATATGCCCTGCTGAATAAGTACCCGTCCTAAGTACAAATGTTAGGTTAGGTTGGCGTTAGCCAGGTTGCGAGGTGTCTGGTAGTGCGATCGCCAATCTGCCTGCCAAGCGTGGCGATTACGGCAGCCATGGAGAGGCCTATGTCCAGCAGTGGACTACTGCAAGCTGTTATGTGTGTACGTTATATAAGTGTAATGTATAAGTCGAAAGTAACATAAGCTTTTGTCGGTGCAGCATCTAAGTAAGTAAGCTTAGTTGTGTAACAGCCTTCGACTAAATGCTGCCCCTGCGGCTCTTCTCGCGGTTTTGTAGTTAACGCGAAACCCTAATTATTGTTTCTAAAATAATGCTAGCCCTAGTTACACCTTACAACATCAGCTACCGCCAGTGAAAGTTCCGTCAAAATCGGTCCAGACGTTTCAGGTGTCTGTCCGTTTGTTCCGGCTAATCTCTGAGACGGCTAGACCGATTTCAACGGGACTTACACTGGCAGAAAGTTGATTTTTTTTTGTGGCGTAACGGGATCGTAGGCTACTTTTTATTTTAGAAACATATTCACATATATTCCTCCAATACAGAGGTAGACAGAAGTCTAGACGATTAAATCCTTCCGACCCACCTTTCACCGAAGATTTTGGGACAACGTGACAGGTAGCGACGAGCTTATCGTTGTTTTTGCGTAGATTGTTAAAAGAAATAAAACAGTTAAAACATGTCAGTTTCCATTTATTATAAAAATATAACACAATACAACAAATTATTAGTAAATTTCTTAGTTCGGAAAGGACATAGTTTTGATTAATTTCAATATCGCATCACATCGTTCGTGACTAGATCCAGGGCTCCAATTTCACCCAGTGACGCCGAGGACGTGGGGTCCGTGCAGTAGCGCAGCA
>JAGSMR010001170.1:0-22601 GCA_029286605.1 Sericinus montela | reverse complement strand
GTTCGAATGGGCCACAAATACCCAGTCCCGAGACATGTAGAAAAAGTAGATTTACTTTAACATTTTCCCTTTAGTCTATATGCCCTGCTGAATAAGTACCCGTCCTAAGTAATAAAATGTTAGGTTAGGTTGGCGTTAGCCAGGTTGCGAGGTGTCTGGTAGTGCGATCGCCAATCTGCCTGCCAAGCGTGGCGATTACGGCAGCCATGGAGAGGCCTATGTCCAGCAGTGGACTACCGCAAGCTGTTATGTGTGTACGTTATATAAGTGTAATGTATAAGTCGGTGATAAGCTTTTGTCGGTGCAGCATCTAAGTAAGTAAGCTTAGTTGTGTGTACGCCTTCGACCAAATGCCGCCCCTGCGGCTCTTCTCGCGGTTTTGTAGTTAACGCGAAACCCTAATTATTGTTTCTAAAATAATGCTAGCCCTAGTTACACCTTACAACATCAGCTACCGCCAGTGAAAGTTCCGTCAAAATCGGTCCAGACGTTTCAGGTGTCTGTCCGTTTGTTCCGGCTAACTTCTGAGATTTGGCTAGACCGATTTCAACGGGACTTACACTCACAGAAAGTTGATATTTTTGTATGTAACGATCGTAGGCTACTTTTTATTTTAGAAACATATTCACATATATTCCTCCAATACAGAGGTAGACAGAAGTCTAGACGATTAAATCCTTCCGACCCACCTTTCACCGAAGATTTTGGGACAACGTGACAGGTAGCGACGAGCTTATCGTTGTTTTTGCGTAGATTGTTAAAGAAATAAAACAGTTAAAACATGTCAGTTTCCATTTATTATAAAAATATAACACAATACAACAAATTATTAGTAAATTTCTTAGTTCGGAAAGGACATAGTTTTGATTAATTTCAATATCGCATCGCATCGTTCGTGACTAGATCCAGGGCTCCAATTTCACCCAGTGACGCCGAGGACGTGGGGTCCGTGCAGTAGCGCAGCTCGGATACTCTGTTATATATGTAATGTATAAGTCGGTGATAAGCTTTTGTCGGTGCGCACCTCCAAGCAAGTAAGCTTAGTTGTGTGTACGCCTTCGACCAAATGCCGCCCCTGCGGCTCTTCTCGCGGTTTTAGAAGCAACGCGAAATCTAATTATTGTTTCTAAAATAATGCTAGCCCCAGTTACACTCTTACAACATCAGCTACCGCTTAGTGAAAGTTCCGTCAAAATCGGTCCAGACGTTTCAGGTGTCTGTCCGTTTGTTCCGGCTAACTTCTGAGATTTGGCTAGACCGATTTCAACGGGACTTACACTCACAGAAAGTTGATATTTTTGTATGTAACGATCGTAGGCTACTTTTTATTTTAGAAACATATTCACATATTCCTCCAATACAGAGGTAGACAGAAGTTCAGACGATTAAATCCTTCCGACCCACCTTCACCGAAGATTTTGGGACAACGTGACAGGTAGCGACGAGCTTATCGTTGTTTTCGTGATTGTTAAAATAGGAAGGAAAACAGTTAAACATGTCAGTTTCATTTATTATAAAAATATAACACAATACAACAAATTATTAGTAAATTTCTTTAGTTCGAAAGGACATAGTTTTGATTAATTTCAATATCGCATCGCATCGTTCGTGACTAGATCCAGGGCTCCAATTTCACCCAGTGACGCCGAGGACGTGGGGTCCGTGCAGTAGCGCAGCTCGGATACTCCATGAGGAACGTTAATTATTGTTTCTAAAATAATGCTAGCCCCAGTTACACTCTTACAACATCAGCTACCGCTTAGTGAAAGTTCCGTCAAAATCGGTCCAGACGTTTCAGGTGTCTGTCCGTTTGTTCCGGCTAACTTCTGAGATTTGGCTAGACCGATTTCAACGGGACTTACACTCACAGAAAGTTGATATTTTTGTATGTAACGATCGTAGGCTACTTTTTATTTTAGAAACATATTCACATATTCCTCCAATACAGAGGTAGACAGAAGTTCAGACGATTAAATCCTTCCGACCCACCTTCACCGAAGATTTTGGGACAACGTGACAGGTAGCGACGAGCTTATCGTTGTTTTCGTGATTGTTAAAATAGGAAGGAAAACAGTTAAACATGTCAGTTTCATTTATTATAAAAATATAACACAATACAACAAATTATTAGTAAATTTCTTTAGTTCGAAAGGACATAGTTTTGATTAATTTCAATATCGCATCGCATCGTTCGTGACTAGATCCAGGGCTCCAATTTCACCCAGTGACGCCGAGGACGTGGGGTCCGTGCAGTAGCGCAGCTCGGATACTCCATGAGGAACGTGCAATTATCTTGACACATGGCCATAAATGGCCTTAGTTACATATGGATTGAATAATTTAGTATGAATTTGTAATTATATCTTAAGGCTCTCTTAACATTAATTATTGTAATACATACGGCAAAACATACATTGATAGGTTGAAAATCACAGGTCATATTCAATAATAAAATACTAAAAAGTATAAAACATCAAAATCTCAATATATTTAAACAGAAACATACATCTAAAGATATTGAACCAATCGATAAATGTTGTCATTCAATAAATGACCTTTCATCTAACAAATTGTAATTGCAATATCTCATGACATGTACTTCTTATCATGATCATCGTCATCATAACAGTCTAACAGAAAGTCTACTGCTGAACATACGCCTCTCTAAGGATCGCCACATAGAAGGTCCTGTGTCATTGCACCATCGGCTTCCGCAATGTTCTGCAGGTCGTCGCAGCATCTTGCGGGAGACGATAATACAGACAGTTGTATAATCATTGACTAAGAAAGATATATTAATTAATAATATTAAAATTAAATAAGTAAAGAATTCATTTATTAATTTAAAAATTATTAGTTAATTTATAATATACTTAATAATATACTTTATAGAAATATGTATATATATCAACAAAATCAAATTACTATATACTCTTTCAAGGTGTGTAAAATATTTTTAAGAACTTCAAATGGGAATTTTATATTCTTTTCTCAATGTTTGTATACAAGCAAATAAATAAATAAATACGTTAATATGACACCTAGACTGGGTGATCGTGCCGACTAATGTCTAGAAAAAGTTCATATTATTTCCACTTCATAATAAAATTTCTTTCGCCTGTTTATCTCGCTAGAGATAGACTCTGTGTCGATAGACGAATTTAAATTCTTATTCAATTAATAAATATACATACTGTTGTCCAAGGGGTCAGACAAATCAAATCAAACTTAGACTTCAATAAATGTTTATTGATCCATACTAACAACATTAATTAAAATATTAAAACAAAGTAGTTTTTAATTGTATGTTGCGTCTAACATCAAACATGGTTGCAGCATCGAATACACCCGGCTAGTTTGTCAGTAGCATCCCTTTTTAAGCCAATGTTAAAATAATATTTTACATTAGAAATATTAAAGTACCATTTTATAAATAGGCCAATTATTTTTACAAATTAAATGTTTCACTATTAAATTTTCTAATTATCTATTAAAACAGTAAACTATAATTTGACCGTTTAACTTGAATTACTGAACATCTTTCAAAACAACGTCCTTTTAAAACCAATGTTAAGATAGTATTATATAAAATCTTATTACAAATACTGTTTTATAATAGCCTCAGTATATTAAAATTAAATATTAAAAACAATGGATTTATAATTATCCGATAAAACTATATAAACATTAATTAACATAATAACTGAACACTGAAAAATTAGACAAAACAATATCTCTTTTTTAGGCTTATGTTAAAATACCATTGGACACATATTATAAATAATATAGTTACAATTTGATTGAATAATTAAGTATGAATTTGTAATTATATCTCAAGGCTCTCTTTTAGCATTAATTAACCAACAATACATACGTAAAAACATACATTGATAGGTTGAAATCACATACATTGCACCGATATCTCATGCGTAAGTAGCAAACTCACTTGTGTTATGGAATAAGAAACAACGAATGGGCCACAAATACAGTCCGAGACATTTAGAAAAGTAGATTTACTCTTCAACATTTTCCTAGTCTATATGCCCCCAAGGAATAATATCATCATAGATGCCCCAAGGAATAATACCCGTCCTAAGTACAAATGTTAGGTTAGGTTATGTTAGGTTAGGTTGCGAGGTGTCTGGTGGTGCGTCCTTGATCTGCCTGCCAAGCGTGGCGTTACGGCACGCGAAGACTATGTCAACAGTGGACTACTGCAAGCTGTTATGTGTGTGCGTTATATAAGTAGAAATATGTAAGTCGAAAGTAACATTGCAACATAATAAAATAAAAAATTCGTCACACACACACACACACACACTTATGTCCCGGGTCGTTAGCAACTAAGCTTACGGGGTCAGTTTGTTACCTGCTCCTCCACGCTGCAGTTGCCTGTCCCGGGAGTGGGCGGGCGGCTCCTCCCGCCGCGCACCAGCCCCCGGAACTGGTGACAGCCGTCCAAGTGCACCACGGCTATAGAGTATTTAGAGGTGCCTTCACAAGCCAATCCAAGAAAGTCACGATAGCCAATCTTTAATCTTGAAACTACTTTAGTTGTTATAAGTTTAAATCCTAGAAATCAACTCTGCCCTCACTGTACATATTATAAGTAGCTACTTATCTCTGTTTTAATAATGTTAATGTTGAAAGATACACGAAAACGCATAATAAGTATGAGATTGCGATATCTATATGTACACTGGTGTGCATGTGATAATGTTAGTAAAATGAGTGTAATTTGCGTACGACAGGTCATATTCAATAATAAAATACTAAAAAGTATAAAACATCAAAATCTCAATATATTTAAACAGAAACATACATCTAAAGATGGTAGACCAATCGATAAATGTTGTCATTCAATAAAATGACCTTTCATCTAACAAATTGTAATTGCAATATCTCATGTGACATGTACTTCTTATCATGATCATCGTCATCATAACAGTCTAACAGAAGTCTACTGCTGAACATACGCCTCCTAAGGATCGCCACATAGAAAGGTCCTGTGTCATTTGGTAATTTGATCGACTTCCCGCAATGTTCTGCAGGTCGTCGCAGCATCTTGCGGAGACATTCTAATACAGACAGTTGTATAATCATTGACTAAGAAAGATATACACTAATAATAATACAAATTAGTCATAAAGAATTCATTTATTAATGTAAAGAATTCATTAGTTAATTTGTAATATACTTAATATAATATACTTTATAGAAATATGTATATATATCAACAAAAATCAAATTGCTATATACTCTTTCAAGGTGTGTAAATATTTTTAAGAACTTAAAATGGGAATTTTATATTCTTTTCTCCAATGTATGTACATATACAAACAAATAAATAAATACGTTAATATGACACCTAGAACTGAGGTGATCGTGCCCGACTAATGTCTAGGAAAAGAGTTAATATTGTATTTCCAACATTATAAAAATTTCTTTCGCCTGTTTTATCTCCGCTAGAGATAGACTCTGTGTCGATAGACGAATTTAAATTCTTATTCCAATGAATAAATACACACATACTGTTGTCAAGGGTCAGACTAATCAAAATCAAACTTAGACTTCAATAAATGTTTATTGATCCATACTAACAACATTAATTAAAATATGAAAACAAATGTAGTTTTTTAATTGTATGTTGCGTCTAACATCAAACATGGTGGCAGCATCGAATACCCCGGCAAGTTTGTCAATACAACATCCCTATTAAGCCAATGTTAAAATAATATTTTTACATTAGAAATATTATTAAAAGTACCATTTTATAAATGATAAAATTATTTTTCTAAATTAAATGTTTCACTATTAATTTATACAATTATCTATTAAAACTTAGTAAACTATAATTGACCGTTTAACTTGAACACTGAACATCTTTCAAAACAACGTCCCTTTTAAAACCAATGTTAAGATAGTATTATTATATAAGAAATCTAATTAGAAATACTGTTTTATAAATAGCCTCAGTATATTAAAATTAAATATTAAAAACAATGGATTTATAATTATCCATTAAAACTATGTAAACATTAATTAACGCAATAGCTATGAACACTGAAAATTAGACAAAACAATATCTCTTTTTTAGGCTTATGTTAAAATACCATTGGACACATGGCCATAAATAGCCTTAGTTACATATGGATTGAATAATTTAGTATGAATTTGTAATTATATCTTAAGGCTCTCTTAACATTAATTGACCCAACAATACATACGTAGAAACATACATTGATAGGTTGAAAATCACAGGTCATATTCAATAATAAAATACTAAAAAGTATAAAACATCAAAATCTCAATATATTTAAACAGAAACATACATCTAAAGATGGTAGACCAATCGATAAATGTTGTCATTCAATAAATGACCTTTCATCTAACAAATTGTAATTGCAATATCTCATGTGACATGTACTTCTTATCATGATCATCGTCATCATAACAGTCTAACAGAAGTCTACTGCTGAACATACGCCTCTCCTAAGGATCGCCACATAGAAAGGTCCTGTGTCATTTGCACCATCGACTTCCCGCAATGTTCTGCAGGTCGTCGCAGCATCTTGCGGAGACATTCTAATACAGACAGTTGTATAATCATTGACTAAGAAAGATATATTAATTAATAATACAAAATTAAATAAGTAAAGAATTCATTTATTAATTTAAAATTCATTAGTTAATTTATAATATACTTAATATAATATACTTTATAGAAATATGTATATATATCAACAAAATCAAATTGCTATATACTCTTTCAAGGTGTGTAAATATTTTTAAGAACTTCAAATGGAATTTTATATTCTTTTCTCCAATGTTTGTACATATACAAGCAAATAAATAAATAAATACGTTAATATGACACCTAGAACTGAGGTGATCGTGCCCGACTAATGTCTAGGAAAAGAGTTCATATTGTATTTCAACATAATAAAAATTTCTTTCGCCTGTTTTATCTCCGCTAGAGATGAACTCTGTGTCGATAGACAATTTAAATTCTTATTCCAATTAATAAATATACACATACTGTTGTCAAGGGTCAGACAAATCAAAATCAAACTTAGACTTCAATAAATGTTTATTGATCCATACTAACAACATTAATTAAAATATGAAAACAAATGTAGTTTTTTAATTGTATGTTGCGTCTAACATCAAACATGGTTGCAGCATCGAATACCCCCCGGCTAGTTTGTCAATACAACATCCCTATTAAGCCAATGTTAAAATAATATTTTTACATTAGAAATATTATTAAAAGTACCATTTTTATAAATAGGCCGAATTATTTTTCTAAATTAAATGTTTCACTATTAATTTATACAATTATCTATTAAAACTTAGTAAACTATAATTGACCGTTTAACTTGAACACTGAACATCTTTCAAAACAACGTCCCTTTTAAAACCAATGTTAAGATAGTATTATTATATAAGAAATCTAATTAGAAATACTGTTTTTATAAATAGCCTCAGTATATTAAAATTAAATATTAAAAACAATGGATTTATAATTATCCATTAAAACTATGTAAACATTAATTAACGCAATAGCTATGAACACTGAAAAATTAGACAAAACAATATCTCTTTTTAGGCTTATGTTAAAATACCATTGGACACATGGCCATAAATGGCCTTAGTTACATTTGGATTGAATAATTTAGTATGAATTTGTAATTATATCTCAAGGCTCTCTTAACATTAATTGACCCAACAATACATACGTAGAAACATACATTGATAGGTTGAAAATCACAGGTCATATTCAATAATAAAATACTAAAAAGTATAAACATCAAAATCTCAATATATTTAAACAGAAACATACATCTAAAGATGGTAGACCAATCGATAAATGTTGTCATTCAATAAATGACCTTTCATCTAACAAATTGTAATTGCAATATCTCATGTGACATGTACTTTATCATGATCATCGTCATCATAACAGTCTAACAGAAGTCTACTGCTGAACATACGCCTCTCCTAAGGATCGCCACATAGAAAGGTCCTGTGTCATTTGCACCATCGACTTCCCGCAATGTTCTGCAGGTCGTCGCAGCATCTTGCGGGAGACATTCTAATACAGACAGTTGTATAATCATTGACTAAGAAAGATATATTAATTAATAATAATACAAAATTAAATAAGTAAAGAATTCATTTATTAATTTAAAGAATTCATTAGTTAATTTATAATATACTTAATATAATATACTTTATAGAAATATGTATATATATCAACAAAATCAAATTGCTATATACTCTTTCAAGGTGTGTAAATATTTTAAGAACTTCAAATGGAATTTTATATTCTTTTCTCCAATGTTTGTACATATACAAGCAAATAAATAAATAAATAAATACGTTAATATGACACCTAGAACTGAGGTGATCGTGCCCGACTAATGTCTAGGAAAAGAGTTCATATTGTATTTCCAACATAATAAAAATTTCTTTCGCCTGTTTTATCTCCGCTAGAGATAGACTCTGTGTCGATAGACGAATTTAAATTCTTATTCCAATTAATAAATATACACATACTGTTGTCAAGGGTCAGACAAATCAAAATCAAACTTAGACTTCAATAAATGTTTATTGATCCATACTAACAACATTAATTAAAATATGAAAACAAATGTAGTTTTTTAATTGTATGTTGCGTCTAACATCAAACATGGTTGCAGCATCGAATACCCCCCGGCTAGTTTGTCAATACAACATCCCTATTAAGCCAATGTTAAAATAATATTTTTACATTAGAAATATTATTAAAAGTACCATTTTTATAAATAGGCCGAATTATTTTTCTAAATTAAATGTTTCACTATTAATTTATACAATTATCTATTAAAACTTAGTAAACTATAATTGACCGTTTAACTTGAACACTGAACATCTTTCAAAACAACGTCCCTTTTAAAACCAATGTTAAGATAGTATTATTATATAAGAAATCTAATTAGAAATACTGTTTTTATAAATAGCCTCAGTATATTAAAATTAAATATTAAAAACAATGGATTTATAATTATCCATTAAAACTATGTAAACATTAATTAACGCAATAGCTATGAACACTGAAAAATTAGACAAAACAATATCTCTTTTTAGGCTTATGTTAAAATACCATTGGACACATGGCCATAAATGGCCTTAGTTACATTTGGATTGAATAATTTAGTATGAATTTGTAATTATATCTCAAGGCTCTCTTAACATTAATTGACCCAACAATACATACGTAGAAACATACATTGATAGGTTGAAAATCACATACATTGCACCGATGTCTCATGCGTAAGTAGCAAACTCACTTGTGTTATGGAATAAGAAACAACGAATGGGCCACAAATACCCAGTCCCGAGACATTTAGAAAAAGTAGATTTACTCTTTAACATTTTCCCTTTAGTCTATATGCCCCAAGGAATAATATCATCATAGATGCCCCAAGGAATAATACCCGTCCTAAGTACAAATGTTAGGTTAGGTTATGTTAGGTTAGGTTGCGAGGTGTCTGGTAGTGCGATCGCCAATCTGCCTGCCAAGCGTGGCGATTACGGCACGCGAGAGGCCTATGTCCAGCAGTGGACTACTGCAAGCTGTTATGTGTGTACGTTATATAAGTGAAATGTATAAGTCGAAAGTAACATTTGCAACATAATAAAATAAAAATTCGTCACACACACACACACACACTTATGTCCCGCTGGCCCGAGTGGCTCCATGTCCCGCCATGTCGCGTGCGCGTGTGCCGCAGAAGCGCGAGGAGGGCTGGTGGGTGGTGGTGGGCGAGTCGAAGAGCAACAGCCTGCTGTCCATCGAGCGGGTGTCGCTGTCGCGCGCCGCGCGGGTGCGGCTGGACTTCGTGTGCGGCGCGGGCGGCCGGCACACATACACGCTCTACTTCATGTCGGACTCCTACCTGGGCGCGGACCAGGAGTACAAGTTCACGGTGGACGTGGACGACGCGCCCGCCACCGACGACAGCGATTCTGAATCTAATAAATGTGTTAGAGAATAAAGTGTTTTTTTAGTAATTCTTTCTCCATAGAGTAACGCAACGATCGCTTCTACAACGATATACCAGTGGTATAGGTTACTGTTTGAGCCGATAAAAATGATATTTTCAGTTCTTAAATGTTTGTTCAAGGTTGATGCTAAAGCTACTGAACGGATTTTGATCCTGTTTCCATTCTCTAATGTCTTATTTTTCAACTTATAAAATGACGCACGAATCTCAATGATTCCTGCGTCGGATTCTTAAAATGGAACATTATTTGTTTGTGAATTGAAATCTATAGAACGGATTTAGATGCGGTTTTCAATGTTACACGTGGCTTTCTAGACTTCTATAGTCTTACTTAAGAACTGCAATACATTTTGTCCCCTCAAAGCCCCGACATCGCGCTACATATGTTTTTCTGTCGTAGTAACGTAAATTGTATCGCTTCATACTCCTTTCAAAGTCACCAATTCTTTGAAAAAAACATTTTGAAAATGCTGAGTTACGTGTATTTTTAACATGCACTTTTAACTTTGAAAATTACAAGCTCACATACAACTGTTCATTTCTTAGTTTCATTCTGAAAGTTTCGCCACGTTTGTACTGGCATCGGGCGTAGTTTCATCTTTGAAATGCCGACGAGAAGCCCTCACACTAAACTAACGGCTGCAGTATCGGAGGGAGAGACATGATGTTGACGCAGACACGTTATGATGTTTACTTTTTAATTAATTTTAATGTCATAACCCAAAACATATAGAGAAATATTTCTTTATTATTATTTATTTGTAGTCATGATAGCCGAGTGGTTGGGTGGTCGGAAATTCGAGTCGAGAGACCCGAGTTCGATCCCCAGGTGGCAGGCTCGTACCAATGGATTTAAAAAAAAAAACTTATGTTCGAATTATATCGTTGGCTTGGACATAAAGACAGCGACGGGCTCACCACCTGTCACATTGTCCCGAAAATATCTTCGGTGGAAGGTGGGTCGAAGGGACTTAATTGTCTAGATTAGACCTATATCTACTCCTGTATTGGGAATAGCCTGAAGATATTTATTTATTGAACATTTCCTTATATTCTCGCCATATTCATTCCTCTTCCTCTATGGCACGCCGCTCTCGCTAAATAAAATAATAATTATTATAAGAACACTAATTTCCGAGTGCCGCCGTGTTATATTGTTTATTACAAGAAAGCAAACAATAAGAAGAAAACCTGCCTGCATCGACAAAGAAAGAAAACTGCAAGAAATTCTATGGTCCATGGGGCATGAGGTTCTTTGTAAAGGAGTAGTATACTTATTCCATTTTGTCCCACATATTAACGCACATTCGCACCGCATACGTTATTATTATAGATATTATTCCTTATGAAACATATATTAAGGTGACATACATAAAGTTGGTAAAAAAAATAATTAAATTTTATGCTTTTTAGACTGAATTAGTTCCAGTGCTCTTTAAAATATGTCAGTTTAAGATTGTATTGAGTGATAGGAAATGTTTTTCTTACGTAATGATTACCTGTTTTTATATGCGCATGAAGAAGCACGGCGTATATCCACCTCCGCGACGACTAAGGCGAATGATGTATTTTGTACATCATGCGCCGCTTGTACCGCTGTTAATCAGACCCTTTGGTGTGTTTAAATAACGAATATACACTGTGTATATTCACACATACATTTATTACATAAAGTGTGATTTATTCTTAGTTTCTAAATAAAAACCCAAATCTTAAGTAGTAAGAAGGATTTGCCAAAATTGCTACGCTCGGCAAGCGGATTGGCGATGGCAGTACCAGGCATCTAGTACCTTAGACTCTACCGCACGTCATCGGTCTGTAAAATTTATTACTATGAGCCTGGTGTTTGTCAAGATGCTTGCATGTTTCGGTAGCCAATGATATTACTAAAGCTTTCCGCTTTTTGGGACACCTCCAGGAATAATGGGGGTGGTAGACTCTGACGCCATAACCTCACGGCACGTGCCCCTTTAAAAGGATATAACATAAAACACCTATTACCTCCAGTTTAAGCCATGTTCAAATTGATGTGCAAAAAATAAGCACACTGTTTAATATCTCGCGTCATTTTAATTTTTATCAAGTACTGAAGTTATCGATAATTTTAGTCAGATGTACAAATAATTACCAAAAATGAACTAAAAATTATAAAAAATATAAATTGATGATGAGGGCTATGTCCCTATTACCGATCCGAAGCATAAGGTCTATTCCTATTACCGTTTTCGTAGCACCTATTACCGACCGCCAAATGTACAAAACAATTCAAGTTAATGTTATTACTGCCCTGTTTTACGAGCTTTGTTTTGCTTTAGGAAACAAAAAGAATCCAGTTTCGCCGCAGTTTAAAATTCTTGCTGGATCACCTAGCACCTCAATAACATAATTTTGTTAAAAATATTGACGTACACGACCAAACCTGGATCGTATAGCCTCTTCTTTCACTTCATTTCTGTTTGTTGCTAAATTCTGAGCAACTCTTTTTGAAATGGGTGGGAAAATGAAGTTTTTCATGAAATTTTGAATGTAGTGTCTTCCGGATACCCCATCTTTAAATGGGTGTGAGCGATTTAATGTTGCCACTAATTTTGACACGGTCTTTAATAGCTGGTCTTTGTTACAGGAAAACCTCATCTTGCCAAAGTGAATCCAGTCTATAAATTGACGTTCTTCGTTCTTAGTGAAGGTGGTTTGAACCACTCAATTTTCATGAGAATACTAATGATCTCTCTTGCCACAAAGAGTTGTATTTGGATTCCCAAACCTCCTTGAGGTTTCATAGATATGATCTATTAATGATTCAGTCCATAAGCCATAGTAAATTCGTGATTTTTAAAATTTAAAACTGTTGTTTTAATGAATAATGAATTGCTGCTTCCATACATTGTATTTAGGTATATAATATATAATTTGATATATTAAATATAGAGATAATATAAAGTTAATTACATCATATTTACATGAAAAAGTAATAAAAAAAGAAAATTTAAAAAAAATTACTGACTATTTAAAAAACATTTCTTACATTAACTTTACCTAAACTATTAAGGTTCGTTGTCCTTAAAAACTACAAAAGTACAGTTAGATCGGTAATAAGTACCATTAAATAATAATAATAATAATAGCTCACAATAGCGCTAATAGCTCACATATAACTTGACATACTAACTATTCAAATTAGTATAGCCCACTACCTATTAACTTATGTATTATAACAAGAAAAATAGAAATTAAAACATCCTTTAAAAATCTATCAGCGACATGGGTCTGTAATCGGAATAAAATTGATGTCCTCTTCGAAGGGCACAGAGAGTGCAATCACGGGCTGTGAGGCATTCCACCAAGTCCTCGACGGTCGTTGCTGGGGTCGCATCTGTAACGTTCTGCTTTTGAAATGATTTGTAGGTGTTACGTGCTGCAGTATCCACTTACTATCGGGTGCAATGTTAGCTCTATTTCATCCCGTCCCTATAAAACTAGACGTGGCGTACTCGCACTGACAAGGACAGGTGATGTCACACTCGCACCGAAAGAAATTCCTCATCTCTGCCGCTTGAAGCCAGGGCAATGGAAACGCTTTCAAACATATTTATGACGCTAATTGGCATTGATGGGTTGCTGCCGAGCCCAGTGCAGCCACGGCCTTACGCTGATTCCCAAGTAACATCCGTTACCATCAGTTACCAGCAATCGGCAAATTGCCTTGGCCAAGCACAGAGGGATGGGGACGGAAGGCGAATCCCGTTATTCCATGATGATTAAAACTTACGTCACTACGACGAAGGCATTATGATTGGGCTTAAAATAGCCTCTCCTTGGTATAAAATATATACAATCCTCTTTCTTCTGACGCGCAAGAATACGGACACGTCTATATTGTCCGGTATCTCCTCTCTAACCGCGAAGTCCACTAGCCGAAAGTGGTGTGCATTAATCACCAACTCACCTGAATACCTACAGGGATTGGGGCCACTAACCACATTTCAACCGAGAAGAAGAAGGAGATTACTATTGTTATGTAGGATCACTTAAAAATAAATTGAGACGATCTACTTGAATGAGTGGCTTACACAATTGTTCTCATGGTGACTCTCTATTGTCCCAGGTTCATTTCCCGGTCGGGTCAGTGTACAGACCTCTTTTCTACATCTTCGGGACAGGGTGTTCGTTGTACTTTCATTGCTTGTTATTCCATGACACAAGTGCTTAAGCTACTTACTTTGGGACCAGTTCAATGTATCATATGTATGATCAATGTATTGCCACTATCTAATTTATATAAATTAAAATGTATAATTTAATAATAAAATGTATAATTTATATAATAAAAATTGTTAATATATATTAACACCAATTAAAAGTCTATTTCGTCATTCTTCCTTAGTCTACATATTTATAGAGCAAACAAAAAAATAAATTGTGACTGGGCAACACCTGTCGGATCAACTACTAGTTAAATACACAAGTATTTTAAACGTTAAAATGTTATTGCAATCTCCCCTCAGTGCAGATGTTTATAAATGATCTCACTCAGCGCACATACATCTAGACTCCCGCCACCCACGTCACACATTAGCGAAGAAGGTTTACAAACACAACTGCCCTCTGGTTTTTTCATTACCTGGGGATGGAACTCGGGTCTCTCGACTCGAAATTCCGACCACCCAACAACTCGGCTATCGTGACTTTTTTAAGAACTTTTTTAAGGGGGAAGATAGTCGGTCTATTCTGAAGTATATAGAGGTCTTAAGAATGGACTAAATAGAAAATCCTTTCAGCCCATCTTTCACCGAATAATTTTTTGTAATAAAATTATACATAAGTTTTTAAAAACCCATGGGCCTACCACTTGGGGATCGAAGTCGGGTCTCTTGCCTCGCACTCCGATCACACAACTACTTGGCAATCGTCACAATTAATTTAAAAAGTCAGTATTTAAATATCACGTACTAGCAAGAAATAATTATTTTTAAATCAGCCACAGACCATCATAACGCGCTATAAATTGAATTACATAACAATAAACTTTTGTTACACAACAATAAATAATTAACAATAAATATTAAATAAAAAATTAACAATAAATTGAATTGCAAAACAAAGTTAAAACGTCATAGCGCGTCTTCTTAATCAGTCGTATTAACTTCCTTTCACTCGTAGTCTATTTATATTTACAGACTAGCTGCCCACCGCGGCTTTGCTCGCAGTTTGACACTTAACGCGGAACCATAATTATATTTTAAAACAAAAAGTAGCCTATGCTACTCCTTATAACATTAGCTATCTGCCAGTGAGTCTCGTCAAAATTAATCCAGTCATTTCAGAGATTAACAGGAGCAACATTAACAGTCAGACAGGCAGACAAAACTTGTAAAATGTAATTTTTGTGTATGTGCCGTATACATTCATATACATGTAGACGGTCATTTCAATATTACAAACAGACATGCCAATTTTATTTATATGTATAGATTATTCATGCAGCTGCTTTTACGGCGTCATAATATCGTCATTGTTTTGTCGGAATTATAAAAGACGAGTCATAATTTGTTATATGACGATCTAAAAAAAACTGTTCATAAAAGGGACATAAAGGCGGCGACAGGCTCGCCACCTGTCACGTTGTCCCGAAAATATCCTCGGTGCGAGGTGGGTCGAAGAGACTTAATTGTCTAGGCGACCTATGTCTACCCCTGTATTGGAAATTGCGTGAAGATGTTATTTATTTAAAAAAGCTGTGGAAATTGTTAATAAAAGTAATTTTGTGTAACATAGTCATGTCAGCAGTGAAGGCAGGGTACTACCAACTCTGCTTTCGAAGGCAAGGGTTGCGTAATAGATATCTTCTCGTAAGGTCTGCCTCGACACACACACACACACACACACACACACACACACACACACACACACACACACACACACACATTATTATTATTATTATCATGAGTGCACGCGCACACACACACACGCACACACACACACACACACACACATACACACACACACACACACACGCGCGCGCACACGCACACGCACACACACGCACGCGCACACACACACGCGCACACACACACACACACACACACACACACACACACACGCACACACACGCACACACACGCACACACACGCACGCACGCACGCACGCACGCACGCACGCACGCACGTGTCGCAGTCCGGTCTGTTAAAATAACTCTGTCAAAGTATAACTTATGAGTTTTGTTTTCGTGAACGGTTTCGGGTATATATTTATAATAGGGTGTATGATATTGGTAACTTGGTCATGTCGATGTTTATAATCAGTTTGTGCTATGTCTTACATGCTCCAGTTATATGTTGGATTGTTTCAGAAGCGCTACTGCATCGTCTGCAATGATCTGTCGTGATGTTATGGGATTTGATTATATACTTTTGGTAATTTCGGGTTTCTACTACTTCATCTTGTATTGCGAGCATGAATCCTTATGAATGGGGTTCGGGTTTGTACTACTTCATCTTGTATTGCGAGCATGAATATGAAATTATTATTAATATTATTATTATTATTGTCGTAATAAACAAGGCAAAATTACTAAAAGAGAATACAGATTAAAAATTTCAACTAATGCGTGTAAAACACGGCGGCTCGGAGGTAAGAGCGTCGGATCGGCGAAGGTCGCAGGTTAAAATCACGCTCGTGTCAGATTAAAACCAATGGGAAGGCTCGATGGTTTTAGAGATGCCATCTATCAGTTGCCATAACAATATTCAGGCCTGTTTCCTCAGTCGTTTCATATTGCTACCCTTCTTCTCGTAAAAGGACACCCAAAGGAGTAGTAATATTCGTACACCGTTACTACACGGTCAAAATTATTAATCCATTTATTTATTTAAAAATATTTATTAAATTATTGTTCCATTTCTTTATTTTATTGCAACAATAAAACGCTTACAAAATTTAAACTTGAATGGTTCATATTCATTTAAACGTTTGCTCGTATACATTTTAAAATGTATACATTGACGAGCTCGGTGGACGAGTGGCGTACACACCGGTTTATCTGGAGTTGTTAACTGTGGCCGCGGCCTCGATTCCCCGGACGGGTCAAATTAGTAAATACGTTACAATACGGTACGGGACAATGTAGCAATAACTATACATTGTATCGGTTCTGGGTGTATGTGGTTTGACCTCTTTTAACAAGTAGCGACAGATTCAAACTTTGTGATTCCGGATTCGATTCCCGATTGGTCCATGTAGAAAACACTTTTACTACGTATTCTCGGGTCCGCATGTTTGTGGTATGTTAGTTGTTTCTGAATCCATAACACGCGTGCTTTTACTTTGGGATGAGAGTAATGTGTGTATGTGATGTGGTCCACGTGTATTTATTTATTGGTATCATAGAAATTAATTAATTTGACATTATTCTATATTAGACAGACTTCAAAGAAATCTGTAATTATTTTTCATCACCTATAGTTGCTATTCGTGAATATCTTGTGTGATAATTGCATTAAATTGCGCACGGACGGGATACAAACCCTTGACCTCTGCCGTATCGTGGCCACACATTTATCTCGGCGAATATGAGCCACCGTGTCCTACACGGTCATTAGAGAAGTCGCGAAATCGTCGCGACAATCCGCAAGTTTGTTTTTATTTCTTACTTTTCACTTAAAGTCATTGATGTCTTATAAAATTTTATATTATAATTATAGAGAAGTAAAAGGAATACGCAAGGAGAAATGTTAATTTTCTAATCCTTTATTTAAAGAAACAAAATAATGTTAATATTTAAAATACTTATGAACTAAAAACTACTATAATCGTAGAGCCCTACTCCTCGTGGCATGGTACCAAGAACGCTGCATTTCCACGTTGAATGGCTAGAATTAACTGTTGAGTGAGAAAAGAACCTGCCCTCTTGTCACCAGGGGCTAGGTCCAGACGCAGATACAATTCCTTTAGAAGCTGCATCGCGTAGGGACTATTATTATTTAAAATTATATTTTACTCATTTTAAATATAATTAAAACTAAGTATCCTAATTAATTTCACTCAACTCTGCACATTACTCAAAGTTTTCAACACCTGTGTACTACCTGTTTTAATGTATGGCAGCCAAACATGGGCTTTGACACAAAATAAGACGAGGAAACATGAAATCTGTCAACATGCAATGGAAAGAAGCATGTTGAATGTGAAAAGCGCGCCCAACTGAATAAAAAAGCATGCCATCAGAATAAAGACGAAGGACATAGACATAACATCCAAAATCAAAAGACTCAAATGGCAATGGGCAGGTCACATGATAAGAGGTCTAGAGAAATGGAGCATGTGACACAATGGTATCCCAGAGAAAGAAAAATGAAGAGAGTCAGACCGCATAAAAGGTGGGATTATGACGTTAGGCAAGTTGAAGGAGTAACGTGGAATAGAGTGGCCCAAGATAGGCAGGAATGGAAAAGGTAGGAGGCCTTTGCCGATTGGCAAACAGACCTACAAAAAATAATTAAATATTTAATAATTTTAATTTATTTTTGTTTAATAACGCCTATACACAACTTGCGTACGACCCGTCATGTCATACGCCAGTATTGTATTCGCGCACGTCCCCAAAGTACGTATGAACTCACCCAAGTGATTCAAAACCGATTCATGCGCCGCGCAACCGGCGCTCCCGTATATATGCGGAATGTAGATCTGCACCGCGATCTCAAACTGTCTACAATAATACATCAACTACTTCAATAGGACAAACTTACATACAAATCCGCTAGTGGCAGCGTTAGGGAATTACACACCCGCGCGTGATACTCCACCTCAATTGAGGCGCCCGAAATGCGTCATCATAGACGATGATGACGCAATCACCCGTGTCAACAATGTGTATGAGGCCCCGCCCCCTACGTACTTTCGCACACATATAGACACAAGCCGCGTTCTGCGGCTTATACAACCTCGCCATCGTCGTAATTTCACGACTAGCACGAGACTTTCTCGTGGTTGTAGTCGTCACTAAATGGTTAACACAAGGCGATCCGGGAGGAGATTTTCCTCCAAACCTACTGGGGCCCTCGGATCGCATGGCCCTCCCCCATGTCGGAAGTCTTCTTCTGTTCTAGGGGACGCAGCGCTCGCAGCAGCAGCCATTATTGTCTTCAATCAACTTGCGAGCCTCCCTCGCAAGTCTCCTTAGATGAAGCTGTAAAGGCCTCTGGGCCAACAGCATCCCGTGGATGGTTTTAGTCGGTATGCTTCTCCTTCTGAGATTCGAGCCCGACACTGTTCGTTTCGGTGGCCTCCCGGCCAAGGAACGTTCGTGCATAAAATATTTCCTCCACGGTTATCAAAAAAAAAAATCACGGGTCCGCAACGCGCTTACTGCGTGAAACAGTTTTATTTAAACGACTTTTCGCTCATTACTGTGAGACGCTTATTTCGCGTTGAATATGGTTTACACGACTTAAGTCAGTGTCCAAGTGCTCCTTTAATAAATAAATGGGTGAAGAAGTTTGAAGAGGCGGGATCTACACTAAATGTGAAACAAACCGGCGGCCCACGGACTTCTCGGAGCGAAGAGAACGTGCAGCAAGTTTCCACTTCTGTTCGACGTGATCCAGATTTATAGACACGCAAACGTTCGGCTGAATTAGGATTATCCCGCACATCATTACGCCGTATTTTGAAATTAGATTTGAAATCAAACCCATATAAGATCCAGCTAGTGCAAGAACTAAACCCTAATGATTTAAATTTGCGTAAGTCATATGCCGAAACAATGTAAGACATCTTATTTTCTGACGAAGCCCATTTCCACCTAAATGGACATGTAAACAAACAGAATTGCAGGTATTGGAGCAGCGAAAATCCTAAAGCTTGACTCTCCCTTGGCGGTAGCTGTATGGGCTACAATTTCAGCAAAAGAAATCATCGGATCTTACTTTTTTGAAGATTCTCGAGGCCGTTCAGTTACTGTTAATTCTGCCGAGAATGTGAAAATGTTACGGGAGTTCTTAGCACCGTTGCTACTGGAATTTGCTGGCTATAATCGTAACACATGGTTTCAACAAGATGGAGCCACGTGTCACACATCGAACGAGTCCATGCCGGTGGTCAAAGACATGTTTCCGGAAAAGCTGATATCCAGACGGGGTGACATCCCATGGCCACCCAGAAGTCCAGATCTATCCCCAGCAGACTTCTTTTTATGGGGTTATTTAAAGAGTTGTGTCTACATTGATAAACCGAATACACTGCGTCAACTTAAAGAAAAGCATCGAAGAGATGTCGGAAAACACGAGCTTCTGTAAATGATAACAGCCCCATCTGTAACATAGTAGTTAATTTAGTGCTGCCGCAGATTGGGCATAGCTTCCTCAAAGCGCCAATTACATCGGTGAGGCCGTACTTAGGTGGAGAGCCCTTAATTTGTACTTATCATTTACAAAAGTATTACTAATTCAGTGTACATTAAGGCATATATTTGAAAATTTGTCTAGAATACATTTTTTCATAAAGCATTTTTAATTCCTTCTATCTACAGTCATTTTCTAATGCCAGTGTAGCTAGAGATTCAGGCTATGTAGCCTTTACGATCGTTATTTCACCGGAGCACATTTGGAACAGCTTGACAACTGATGAACCTGTCATCTCCATCTTGTAAATTAGCTAATATTACAATATTAATATTTATACAATAATACATATATAAATATTTATACAAATATATGTATTTACATGACTCCAGTACAAGCTTTCATATTCTTAACAAATGATTGCTCTAACGATTACATTCGTACCCTGCTCTATGCTTCGAAGGCACGGTCACTACGCACTAGAAAGTCGTACCATTCATTTTTCTAAGATATCTTTTAATAACTTGAAGTAAGCACCAATGCTTGTAACTGTTAACGGTTTACGAACGAATGTAAGGCTATGTAGTGAACAAGCGACCTATCGCAGACCCCACTATAGAATCTTTGGCTGTTGGCAGAATTTCTAAACATTTACAATAAGCTTCCTCTTCAAGAGATGAGATCTATTCGTCGAATATGCGGCGCTTCCAAGGCCGACTGAAAACGAAGCGAAGAGTAATGAATAAAGGCGTGCTTAAATGTTTTGGGCACATTGAGCGAATGAGTGACGACCGAATGGCGAGGAAAATATATAGCGCGAACTCTTGTCTCTAGATTCGAATTCCGATCATCGAACCACTCGGCTATCATGACATTAATATGTAACTTTATTTGAACTTGTAATAATCCTTTTTGTACCAAAGTAGAATAAATCTACAACTTAATGTCTATGAAGTCAGTACAAATTTCATTATCTGCACTATTTAACTTTGATTCCATTGTAGCTTATGAAGCCCCGAGAGTTCTTAATGTCTTATTATGTCTAGAATTTCTTTTTAAAAGAAATCTAATTAAAATATTTACAGACACCACGTGACCGCCATGATAGCCGAGTGGTTGGAATTTCGAGTCAAGAGACCCGAGTTCGGTCCCCAGGTGGCTTGTACCAATGGGTTTTTCAAAAACCTATGTACAATTTATATCGTTGGCTTGGACATAAAGATGGCGACGGGCTCACCACCTGTCACGTTGGCCCGAAAATATCTTCGGTGGAAGGTGGGTCAATTGTCTAGACTAGACCTCTGTCTACTCTCTCTCTCTGTATTGGGAATTGCGTGAAGATATTTATATTTATTTTATTTATTCATTATTTTCTTCAGTACATTTCTTCATTATTCATAGCAGCAACCTGGCTTCACTTGGTACCACACCATAAAAAATGTGTTTTTTTTTTTCTGTCGTAGTAATAATAATAAATATCTTCACGCACCCCAATACAGAGGTCTAGTCTAGATAATAAAGTCCCTTCGACCCACCTTCCATCGAAGATATTTTCGGGACAACGTGACAGGTGGTGAGCCCGTCGCCGTCTTTATGTCCATGCCAACGATGTAATTCGTACATAGGTTTTGAAAAACACATTGGTACGCGCCTGCCACCTGAGAAATGCCACATGAGAAAAGCCTTTATCCTGTAGTCGACATTTTCTGTTTCAATAACTCTTATACTATAACCTCGAAGTTAATTGGAATTCTGAAATCTATATTCATTAGAAGTAAAGAAACGAAAAAAAAACTTCTGCATTAAAACTATTACTTTCAAAAATAGAATTCAGTGGGATTTGTATTTAATATTATTTTACAATAATTTTCAGATTGGAATAGAAGAAAAATTCTATGAAGCATTTATAATAATTCAAGGAACTGAGATTTATTATTTAGTTGGACCGCGCAACAGAAACTTATAATCGTGCGCAGGTCTTTAGGCGGGTACGGCGCATTATGGTTGAAGTCAGAAAAGGTATTCAAGACGTACGACGAGCTCAAGATGGCTATACAAAAGGAGTTTCGATGTAATCAACAGTAAAGAAATGCATGAGCGGATGGCAAATAGAATGAAGCGTAAGGACGAAAGCTACTATCAGTATATGCTTGCGATGAGAGAATTGGGGAAAAGCGAGATTTCCCGATTATGTTGCTATCCAGTACATAG
>JAGSMR010001169.1:0-16305 GCA_029286605.1 Sericinus montela | reverse complement strand
GACAGCGCGCTCGCACTTATCGGCACAGAGCAGCACTAGAGACGTACACAGTCGTGGAGATATATGCCGATATGTCAGTGATTTATGAGCCGAAGCTTCACTAAACGTCTAATATAACGCCGTAAATAAACAGAACCTGTATTCTAACCTACGTATGTGTTAGAACGAATTTTGTGGATTTTAAAGCACGTAAACTATTCTGGGCTTTTTGTTATTAAAATAACGGGAGATTTAAATAAATCATGACATGATACATGAGTTTTTGAAAACCCATTGGTACGAGCCTGCCCCCTGGGGATTGAAACTCGGGTCTCTCGACTCAAAATTCCGACCACCTAACCACTCGGCTATCGTGACTTATGGGTATTTATGGTTTGTTGTTTGTGATTCCATAATACAAGTGGTTAAGGTACTTACTTTGGGATCACAGCAATGTATGTGATGATATATGTATGTGTGTATATACGTTGGCAATATCCTGTGGAAACTGTGCTAACTTGTAACTTAATTTACATAGTTTTACAGTTTCAAAAGTCGCGATGGCCGAGTGGTTGGGTGGTCGGAATTTCGAGTCAAGAGACCCGAGTTTGATCCCCAGGTGGCAGTACCAATGAATTTTTCAAAAACCTATGTACGAATTACATCGTTGGCTTGGACATGAAGACGGCGACGGGCTCACCACCTGTCACTCTGTCCCGAAAATATCTTCGGTGGAAGGTGGGTCAAAGGGAATTAATTATCTAGACTAGAACTCTGTCTACCCCTGCATTGGGAATTGCGTGAAGATATGTATTAACTTTTTATGTGCTAGTTTCGAACTCGAAATTTTTCGAAATCTTGAAATTCGAAACTCAAATACATTCTGCTCTTAAAAATTTAGCGCTACCTCAAGCCCTTTTTAAGTATTCTTAGATCGTATCTAAAAGTTTTAGCACCTCCTCCTCAACTTACGAGTATATCCAGCGCTTTTTAAAATCAATTGTCCTCGGCAATAAATCGTGGACAGCGCGCTCGCACTTATCGGCACAGAGCAGCACTAGAGACGTACACAGTCGTGGAGATATATGTCGATATGTCAGTGATTTATGAGCCGAAGCTTCACTAAACGTCTAATATAACGCCGTAAATAAAACAGAACCTGTATTCTAACCTACGTATGTGTTAGAACGAATTTTTGTGGATTTTAAAGCACGTAAACTATTCTGGGCTTTTTGTTATTAAAATAACGGGAGATTTAAATAAATCATGACATGATACATGAGTTTTTGAAAACCCATTGGTACGAGCCTGCCCTGGGGATTGAAACTCGGGTCTCTCGACTCAAAATTCCGACCACCCAACCACTCGGCTATCGTGACTTATGGGTATTTATGGTTTGTTGTTTCTGATTCCATAATTTTTTGGGATCACAGCAATGTATGCGATGATATATGTATGTATGTATATACGTTGGCAATATCCTGTGGAAACTGTGCTAACTTGTAACTTAATTTACATCGTTTTACAGTTTCAAAAGTCGCGATGGCCGAGTGGTTGGGTGGTCGGAATTTCGAGTCAAGAGACCCGAGTTTGATCCCCAGGTGGCAGTACCAATGAATTTTTCAAAAACCTATGTACGAATTACATCGTTGGCTTGGACATGAAGACGGCGACGGGCTCACCACCTGTCACTCTGTCCCGAAAATATCTTCGGTGGAAGGTGGGTCAAAGGGAATTAATTATCTAGACTAGAACTCTGTCTACCCCTGCATTGGGAATTGCGTGAAAATATTTTACTTATTTTATTTTTTACAGTTTTGTTAACATCAATACGATAACGCTATCTACACTTATTGGTGTCCAGAATCAACCGCTCTAAGGGACAGGGTCCAAGAGAATAGGCTTAAAAATGCAATTGCCAATAAATGAGTGGTTGTCAAAATGGAAGAAGTTCTAAAAAGCATAACACGACCAGTTTCACGCAGCTCGAACGTGGATATGTCGCTTCACTATACATCTAATGCTGTTTTTTCCGTCTTTCGTTTCGTATATGTGTTTGAATTTCGAGACAATTTTCTAAACCGAAATCGTAAAGGTTTGTTTTCGTACAGCCGAGTATTTAATAACCATTTTTGTGTTATTCATCACTTTTGTTGTGTGAATTTATATAACAAAATATATATATATATATATATATATATATATATATATATATATATATATATATATATATATATATATATATATATATATATATATATATATATATATATATATATATATATAAATATATATATATATATATATATATATATATATATATATATATATATATATATATATATATATATATATATATATATATATATATATATATATATATATATATATATATATATATGTATATATATATATATTATTTTTTTAAAGCATTACTTGTGTGCTTTAAAAGTCATAAATATGCATTTTATTGACAGTACTTACTTGACTCGAAGAGACTAACTTAAAAAGGAACGTGTGAAAGGTACGCGTAGCAGTTTGCCGTAGCTGCGTACAAATTAGCTACGAACTGTAGATTCATCACCGTCAGAGAGACCGGGGTGTAATGTCCCTCACGTACTCGAATAAACACAACATTTGTCTCAGAATACTGTCTCATATATCATAGATTAACGATTTTGTTGACTATAAGCTATGATTGTAAGCTAATAAAAAGTTGGTATACTAATGTAAGTCTGGTGGATCTTAAAATATCTTAATATAAATGGGGGACATATTTAAAACAATTCTTGATACTTTATTAATTTCTCTGTGGGGGGGGGGAGGAGTTATACGGTGTATGAATACACTGTAGAATAGTCCTCTTTCTTCTCGTTAGTGATGTAAGGGGCGAAAAAGGAAAAAGCCTTGAAAATGCAATTGGAAAACATTTTTAAAAAACACTCTAACCGCCTTCAAAAAGAAACTAAAATAACATGGTGTTGATGGAATTTTGAATAGCACGTAAGGTACGGTAGTGAAATTCAGCGGCTCGGATTAATCCGAACAATTCCTCGGAGCACTCCCCGTAGTAAATCTTGCAAATAATGCAAAGAGATGCAACGTCTCTTCGCAATGCCAGGGGATCTAGCCTATCAGATAGAATATGGTCGTCAACTATTCCAGCCACTCTTCGTTGGATGCGGTCAAATGGAAGGAGCTGACACTGGGATGCCCCCGCCCAAAGATGCGAATAGTACTCCATGTGCGGCCGAACCTGCGCCGTGTAAAGTTGCAAGCGGTGGGCTGGCATGAAGTACTGTCGTGCTGTACAGAGCACGCCAAGCTTTTTAGAGGCAAGCGTGGGTGCCCAGAGGGGGATTTTCAAGTACCGATGTTGCTGGTACCCCCCTGGGGGAGAGGGGTGTGTGGGCCTCCGGTTACCTGCACTCACCAGACGAAACGCAGAAGTTTGTTAAACTTCTACTTCACGCCGGTATTCTGTGAGGTCGTGGTACTTCCCCGGTCGAGCCGGCCCATGCATGCAACAACAAAAGCTGATGCGTGTCTCTACCACTGATTAGGAATTGTTCGGATTAATCCCAGCTGCTAAATTTCACCATTGTACCTTATGGCTTGGTCAAAAATTCCATCAACACCATCTTGATGCTTGGCATTCCACCACAGTGCGTTTTTCGCGGAATTTTCTGCCTTTATGGAATGTGCTGCCGTAAGCGGGTTATCCGGACCGACACAACTTAGAAAAGAGCTTATACTTTCTCAAAGGCCGGCAACGCATCTGCTATGCCTCTGGTATTGCGGATGCGCGGCGGTAATCATTTACCAGCACGTAAGCCACCAGCTCGTTTGCCTCCCTTCCCTATAAAAAAAACTCGAAAGCCATTCAAATAGACACGAGCTGCTGACACCCGACACCTCAAGTTGGCGCTTGACATTTATTATTCCTATAGTTTGGTAGTTCGGAAAAAGTTCTATTGGATAAAATTGGACTAAGTTATCGCTTGTAAGTTATCATTAGTCAAGTTTTTTTTCTTGCCGTTATTGAACTATATTCGAAGTGCCTATTACTGACATAAACATGTCATTATTTAGTTATTTGAATTAATAAAAGTATTCTTTAATATATTTGTTCGATATTATTAATTATAATTTTTTTTGTGTGAATTTGATCTTGGTAATGTCACTGCTCCCGTAGCTATGGGTCACGAGTATGAGGTATCGCAAAAGGCAAACATTTATATGATGAATGTTGATGCTCGTTCACGAATCTTAATTTAAATTTATCTTCAGTATTGACCCTGCCCTCTTCGAGCAGCAAAGAGCTTTATTAACTTATTTTATTAACTTGCGCTCTATACATTTTGTTCACTAATTCGCTCAACGCTCTCAAGCGCGCCGTTGTCAATTTTAGTGATGTCATCTTTCAAACCTGCCGTATTGCGAATCTATTAGTTTTATTTACAAATTCTTACTCGAGTTATGGACGAAATTATTAAAGCTTTCCTGAGACATTATTAAACAAATAGTTAAAAACAGCTAAACTAGCGTTTTAATAATCGCTGTAAGTTCCGACTAGTTTCGGACCTATCAGGAGGACATATCGGAGGTCCATCATCAGGGTGAGTGGAATGAGTTCGCACTCGCGTCTCGCCTCGCACTGCGCGAAGCAAAAGCAGCCACATCTCAGATTATCTTATATATCTACCTTAAAGGATTTATTAATTGTTGATGATTATAATTCATAAATCTGCTAGTCTCCGCCCGCGTAAGGTAAATAGCGCGTTGTTTATTGAGCCCGCTGGCTTCGCTCCAACGCTGTGTTACTAATGTTTTAGCTCTAAAACGCGTTCGCATCTCTGTAACTGATACTCTATGTTATATGAGTACCTATGTTATTCCATGTAGCAACGTGTGCCAAGTCTTAAAATTTAATTCTTAATTTATTTCTTTTTTGGATACAAATACAGTATGATATAATCAAAGAATCGATGCCCATTCTCTTCCCATGGGTGTTGTAACAAAGTCCTTTCCCTTGAAAAAGCTTTGAACATACCATTACTACCGACAGATGGTGGAATAATCATGTCGAAAAATACTATATCAAATTTGGCAGACCATTTATGGGTATCAGTGTCTAAAGTGATCAATGTGGCAATAGCAGACGTACTACGATCGCCAATCCATTTGCTAAACGTAGCGATAATGGCTAATCCTTCCGTACTGCAAAGGTCTCTGTGGACTTTTACAGGCCGCATGATTAGCCAGATAAAAAATACGAAATATTATGAAAATAAAATGTTGTTATGACCGGCTTCTGTCTACTAAAGTTATATAATTATATACTAGTATAGTACATTAGGCATTCATGAACCTCGTGTAGTAAACAGGATTGCATAAACAATATCTAAAGACTAATTTAATAAAGAGGTTTGCTTTCTATTATGTAATAGTGTTATTATGAATATTACAGTACAAGTAAGGGTAGTCAGCGTTGTTGCATTTATTATCTTGACGGTCTTCGATAGATTCGTCGTTATTTTTGAAGTTTCAAATCCAAGCGCCATTGGCCCGTAATATAAATTTGAAACATCATTCATCATTCATTCTTTTCTAGAGATCATATATCATTCTTTTATAGAGGGGTTCCGGCTTTATATACTACAGCTAGTAGCATATCGTAGCAGCGTAGCTCCAATTTTTGTCATTTTTAAGCTATAATTCTAAGTGCACGTTCAAGCTACGGGTTTAATGGCTAATAATTTATTTTTAATGAGGGCATACTATTGTTTATAATATAGTATAAACCTTTTTGTTATTAAATTAAAGAGAAACATCTTTAAAATTTCAACTGATCCCGCCCATGTCACTTGAAATTTTAAACATTTTTCTCTCTGTTAATATTAATGTACTACTTGTAATTAATTAAGAATTAGAGTAAGTCATTACGATGTTAATCAGAACCAAAGCCCGCTGGGCAAACATTTTTCTGACGAATATAAATGTTTGTACTCGATTCATGTTTTAATGTTAACATAACTGTCTCTTATTGAAAAAAATGAATGAAGTCAAAAAAATATTATGCTCTCATTAAAAATAAATTATCTCCCATTATACGCGTAACTCGAACCCTCACTCTATTTTTATTAATGCTCCAAACTTATGACCTTAATCTTAGTTCATCTTATTTATTTCATCGTCATACGTTTTGTATTTCATCGTCAGTAAATTCAATAGAACCCATTTTCATTTATTTATAAGAAGAATATATTTTTTTTGGTTGGGTGATCGGAGTGGTGGTATTAAATATGCTAATATTTGCAAAAGTTACAGTAGATAGCGCTGATGCCAAAAACAGACATAAATAAAGAAAAAGACATAAAATTTTAATTGATGCGTGTAAGACACGGTGGCTCAGAGGTAAGAGCGTTACCACTGTTCGGCAAAGGTTCAGTTCCCACCCGTGTATAAATTTAAAAAGATAAATTAAAAAAAAATTCAACAATCGTTCTCTTAAAATTAAATGAACATATGAATCATGCTTATTCATTAAAGTTGCGCTTGCATTCATTTGAGGATTTTCGTGCATAATAGAAAGGTTCTTGACAATCCATTAAAATTTAATATTTTTTAGAATAAAAGGTATTAATGCACAGATTTATTAACAAGCTACAGTGAAAATCACACAACCTTCGCTCTCTTTCTGAAGTTATATTGAAAGGCAATTTCTTATCTTTCTATATTTTCTATATTTTCCGGTCCCGGTAGAGGTACGAGATTCGTTTTGGTCTAATAATACTCGCTGGACCGAAGTCCTTCTGTCTTTGAGACATGACTTTAGTTATTACATTAAACAGAAAAAAGAAAAATATCTCTTCACGTCATTTCCAATACTGTGAGAAGACAAAGGTCTAGACAGTGAAGTCCTTTCGGCCCACCTATCACCGAAGACATTTTTGGGACAACATGACAGGTGGTGAGTCTGTCGCCGACTTTATATCCAAGCCGACGATATATATCGTACATAAGTGTCTGAAAAAACCATTGGTAAGAGCCCACCGTCTGGGGATCGAACTTGGGTCTCTTGACTCTAAATCTGATCTTGGATGGAAATGGAAATTTGCTGGAAAATTTATGCACTCCATTGACATAGTAATTTATTACAAGTTTATTAGTAAGCTTTTAGACGCTTCTTCTCCTTTTCCTTATAATTTAAATGATCTCTTCTTTTGATGAAACTCTTTCTTACCACTATTCCTTTTCAGGTAACAATTACATAGATATTCTTCTAAAATTTGTGTTTTCAAACAATAATCAAGAAATAATTCTTACGGCCTCTTCATTATTCTTGAAAAACCGTATTATATGTAGTCTTATGTATTGTTGATTGGATATCGTCAACAATGCCTTTGATTTTAAAAAAATATACGGAACCCACGGTGTGCTAGTTGGATTCGCACTCATCTGAGATTTTTTAAAATATTACATTAAATTACAATTTATTTTAAAATATTACATAGTTTATACACTGCAGTGATATGTTTAAATATATTCAAAGATAGATAGATACAAATATAGACAGGGGTAGTCGCCTCACGTATATTGCTGGGATCCTAAAGTAAGTAGCTAAAGCTTTTGTGTCATAATAAAAAATAAAATAAATAAATATCTTTACGCAATTCCCAATATAGGGGTAGACAGAGGTCTAGTCTAGACAATTAAGTCCCTTCGACCCACCTTCCGCCGAAGATATTTTCGGGACAACGTGGCAGGTGGTTAGCCCGTCGCCATCTTGTGCCATGGAATGACAAATCAAGAAGGTACCATCAAAGATTGATGATGAAATCGTAACGAGACAATTTTCGTTACGATTTCATGATAAACGACTTTTTGAGAACTCTGTCTATCGCAGTGTACGCTGTACGCACAAATGCAAAATGACACGATATTGAAAACCATCATAAATATTCGTTTGAAAATAGCAGGTTTTGAATTAAAATGTAATATTATTTTTTTATTTACGAGCAGCGTATTACATGTAATCATCTGAGTGAAGAGTCGCTATTGAATTCGATAGTCTCGATGTATCAGCGCTATTGGTTTGAAATGAGAACAAAAGGAGTTCCCATTCCATTAAATGAACCAACAATAAGAAAGCTTCGCCATCGGTTTATGTTCGGCATTTACTTTATAATTGGGGGTGTTCTGCATCGGAGATCGAATGGAAAATTCGACATTCTATATATAGATAACGAATACACGCCACGACCGTTAAAACGTAAGTAAATTAAACAATAAAACAAAATTTAATAAATTTACTGACAAAATTAAACTGCAATACAAGTTACAATTCTTAGAAAAAAAGTATAAATAGCACAGGTAAAAAAACAGTTAAAGTAATTGTAACAAATATATCGTCTAACTGCGGACTATCCTCCGATCTAAGAGGCGACAAACAGTTCTGACAGTTCCAAATGGCAGACCGAGGATGGATAGCAACATCCAAGGTGATAAAGCCGACACTGTGATCGCCAATCTGCTTGCCAAGCGATGCGATTAAGGCAAACCCTTTCACAGGAGAAGCCTCTATCTAGCAGTGGACTTTACATGTCGATATGATGATGATGATACTGGAAATACCATTGCCCTCATACAACGATGTGATATGGAGAAACAAAAAGAAACACAATGAGATAAATGCAGCCTTTATGCTAAACATTTTTGTATTATAACACGTTGCTCCACGCCACCTCACAAAGTAATGCAATTTAAAGAACTACCTGACATTTGCACATACTACCAGTAATATAAAATATGTGAGAGTTTGTGTGTTTAGATGTACACTTATTCATAACATTGACTCCTTGTTACATAAATGGTTAACTGTATTTGTACTGAATTTGACACATAGATAATTTAGAGTTGGAGACGAGCTCCGTGAACACGTGGCTTATACAGAGGCTTCATGGTGTCGTCAGCTCTGAGGTTCCGGGTTCAACTCCCAAACGGTCCAATGTTGAAAATCAGGATTTGTACTTTGTCTCGGGTCTGGATGTTTCAGTGCCTACGTAAAATAAATAAAATAAATAATTAAAAAAATATCTTCACGCAATTCCCAAAACAGGGGTAGACAGCGGTCTAGTCCAGACAATTAAATCCCTTCGAAGATATTTTCAGAACTTCGTGACAGGTGGCGAGCCCGTCGCCGTCATTGTTTCCAAGCCAACTATACAATTTGTTTGAACCTATCGGTACGAGCCTGCCACCTGGGGATCGAACTCGAAGGTCTCTTGACTCAAAATTCCGACCACCCAACCACTCGGCTATCGTGACATTCACCTAACTGTGACGGGACCTACGTTATTTCCAAATTCATAACACATGCTTTGTGATCAGAGCAACCAGACGCTACTGCCCATTACTGGTCTATTGAATATTATCAGGTATTTTTTGAGATGGAGACGGTTCACGACTTTTACCTTGGTCGCCTCTTACGACACCCACGGGAAAAATTCGAGTAGGTTTATACATTTAAAAGTGATTCCTGAACGAGATTCCTTGTCTGCCTAGACAGAGAATATCTGCAAATCGTTTAAAAAATAAGGTTACGAATACGTTGTCATCCCTGGGAATGTTTACCTTTATTTACACTTTATTATCTCTTCGTCCCTTTAAAAAAACCTTCTTGTAAATTTTAGCTAAGCAACAAATCTGTCATGAAACGAAGTTACACATGATAATATTTATCAACATATTTATAAACAAATTTAATATTAATTTCCACGACATTGACAGTTTTCTTTTAATAAATTAAATTTCGCTTGGAATCGGCCTTTTTTATTGAAGCACGCTACTCAAATAATTCCATTTCGTTCTAATTTCCCTTCAGGTATGTTATTAAGGAGCCTTTTATTTGAGCGTAAGCCGGGAAGTCGTAAATGTAACTCGTAGATTCCATATGTAAGAGCTTCACGTGATGTATTTATTTGAGAAATCGATATGTACGATGTCCCACAAGATGGAGTAACGGCCTGCATAAATATTACGCGGAGTCGATGGATGCGGATGGATTAAAGCTATTATTTGAAGTAATATTCGAGGGAGGCCTATTTTCAGCTGTGGACTTCAGATAGTCTGTTGGAAAGGAAATAAAGAAGAAATAATAAAAGACACTGTTGATACACTCAGTCACATATAATGATTATTATTTTTAATTTTTTTAAATTATAAGAAATTTAAAAAATCCAGCACTTCTTTTACAAGCTTGAAAAATAAAAAAAATTAAATAGTAAGTAAATACATACATGTATAGGGTCAAAGTATCTTTGTCCGTGTATGTAATTATTAATTTTACTGTAACATTTAAGTAAAATATTTTTAATTTTATAACAACTTTTGTTTTATTCTATAAAATATCTATGATGGATTTCCTGTTTGTGGGTTAGTCGACATCCGAAAGACTAAAATATTTCATTATTATATTTTTTTATGAAATTAGAGACATATGAACAATCAACATACCGCAGAAACTGTCTGCAGTTCCTTTTCCTAAAACCAGGAAATAATCTGTTATTTTATAATTTTAATTACACTACGTAAGAAACATTCCGTCAAAGGAAGGTCGTATTTTAATTTCACGAAACAAAAAAGCGAGAAAAAATTGAGTCGCTTGTTTATGATGAGCTTACTAATAAACTAGAGATAAAAGGTTTAAAACTCTCCAGTCATTTGTGAACTTTCTCCGGTTTTATTAAACTCCATGAAAAGTACCATTAATTTAACTTAAATGATGATTCTAAAAATATCTAAAAGGATATTCTTTATATTTTATAATATTTTGTATAAGTCAGTGGTTGGGTGGTCGGAATTCGAGTCGACAGACCCGAGTTCGATCCCCAGTTGGCAGGCTCGTACCAATAGGTTTTCCAAAACTTATGTACATTAAAGACGGCGACGGGCTCACCACCTGTCAGGTTGTCCCAAAATATCTTCGGTGGAAGGTGGGTCGAAGGGCCTTAATTGTCTAGACTAGACCTCTGTCTACCCCTGTATTGGGAATTGCGTGAAGATATTTTATATTTTATAATATTTTGTATAAGTCAGTGGTTGGGTGGTCGGAATTCGAGTCGACAGACCCGAGTTCGATCCCCAGTTGGCAGGCTCGTACCAATAGGTTTTCCAAAACTTATGTACATTAAAGACGGCGACGGGCTCACCACCTGTCAGGTTGTCCCAAAATATCTTCGGTGGAAGGTGGGTCGAAGGGCCTTAATTGTCTAGACCAGACGCTACTGCCCATTACTGGTCTATTGAATATTATCAGGTATTTTTTGAGATGGAGACGGTTCACGACTTTTACCTTTGTCGCCTCTTACGACACCCACGGGAAAAATTCGAGTAGGTTTATACATTTAAAAGTGATTCCTGAACGAGATTCCTTGTCTGCCTAGACAGAGAATATCTGCAAATCGTTTAAAAAAATAAGGTTACGAATACGTTGTCATCCCTGGGAATGTTTACCTTTATTTACACTTTATTATCTCTTCGTCCCTTTAAAAAAACCTTCTTGTAAATTTTAGCTAAGCAACAAATCTGTCATGAAACGAAGTTACACATGATAATATTTATCAACATATTTATAAACAAATTTAATATTAATTTCCACGACACTGACAGTTTTCTTTTAATAAATTAAATTTCGCTTGGAATCGGCCTTTTTTATTGAAGCACGCTACTCAAATAATTCCATTTCGTTCTAATTTCCCTTCAGGTATGTTATTAAGGAGCCTTTTATTTGAGCGTAAGCCGGGAAGTCGTAAATGTAACTCGTAGATTCCATATGTAAGAGCTTCACGTGATGTATTTGTTTGAGAAATCGATATGTACGATGTCCCACAAGATGGAGTAACGGCCTGCATAAATATTACGCGGAGTCGATGGATGCGGATGGATTAAAGCTATTATTTGAAGTAATATTCGAGGGAGGCCTATTTTCAGCTGTGGACTTCAGATAGTCTGTTGGAAAGGAAATAAAGAAGAAATAATAAAAGACACTGTTGATACACTCAGTCACATATAATGATTATTATTTTTAATTTTATAACAACTTTTGTTTTATTCTATAAAATATCTATGATGGATTTCCTGTTTGTGGGTTAGTCGACATCTGAAAGACTAAAATATTTCATTATTATATTTTTTCATGAAATTAGAGACATATGAACAATCAACATACCGCAGAAACTGTCTGCAGTTCCTTTTCCTAAAACCAGGAAATAATCTGTTATTTTATAATTTTAATTACACTACGTAAGAAACATTCCGTCAAAGGAAGGTCGTATTTTAATTTTATAACAACTTTTGTTTTATTCTATAAAATATCTATGATGGATTTCCTGTTTGTGGGTTAGTCGACATCCGAAAGACTAAAATATTTCATTATTATATTTTTTTTATGAAATTAGAGACATATGAACAATCAACATACCGCAGAAACTGTCTGCAGTTCCTTTTCCTAAAACCAGGAAATAATCTGTTATTTTATAATTTTAATTACACTACGTAAGAAACATTCCGTCAAAGGAAGGTCGTATTTTAATTTCACGAAACAAAAAAGCGAGAAAAAATTGAGTCGCTTGTTTATGATGAGCTTACTAATAAACTAGAGATAAAAGGTTTGAAACTCTCCAGTCATTTGTGAACTTTCTCCGGTTTTATTAAACTCCATGAAAAAGTACCATTAATTTAACTTAAATGATGATTCTAAAAATATCTAAAAGGATATTCTTTATATTTTATAATATTTTGTATAAGTCAGTGGTTGGGTGGTCGGAATTTCGAGTCGACAGACCCGAGTTCGATCCCCAGTTGGCAGGCTCGTACCAATAGGTTTTCCAAAACTTATGTACATCAAAGACGGCGACGGGCTCACCACCTGTCAGGTTGTCCCAAAAATATCTTCGGTGGAAGGTGGGTCGAAGGGCCTTAATTGTCTAGACTAGACCTCTGTCTACCCCTGTATTGGGAATTGCGTGAAGATATTTTATATTTTATTTTTTTATGAAGATAACGATGCGAAAGCAGTGTCAACTGAGGGTTCATAATGATGCTATTATAAAATTATATTGCACGATTTCGCATGAATATAATAAAATGCGTTCTTCTCTTAGGACCCAGGTGACATAAACAATTTATTTTCGCATTCCGAACGTTGCAACAAAATTTTATAACAACTTCTTTTATAATCAATTTCCGCAAAATAACGTTTTAATTTATTAACTAACTAGAAAGTTTGTTTTCCTTAGCGAATGTTTTAACTTATTTTAGTAATGATACGTAAACAAATTCATTTATTCTTTTAATTAATAATTGATTTTAATATTAATATAATAACAATACTATGTCAATTAAAGGTCTTTGAATACTCCAATTGACGGCTCAATAGCCCAGCTGGTAGTGATCCTTTTTTATTGTTAAACCTCCGACTCTTGGCCTTCGGTATGTCAGACTCATTATGTGGATAGACAAAGTGGCAGCAATAAGTCAGCAGTAAAGGCACAGCAATAGATGTCTCCTTGCATAAATGCACAAGAAAGGCAACCGTCAGGGAGTAGTGGAGGCGCTTGGTCATGGTACTACAGCACTGCAGTGGCAACTACGACCGCTCTATCAAATATCGAAAACTGTAAAAAAAACACAATTTACAAAGTGTCCAATGATTACCTGCGCAAGTCTATAGGTCATTATTCCTTGCTATCGCTACATCCAGGCATCTGAGAACGGTCTGAGAGTTTTCACGACGTGTTTTTCTGCATATCACTCTTCTCTGTGTCATGCTCGCCCTCTAGTAAACTAGGCAAGCGACTTCGCAACAAATTTCTCGATTCTATTTTGATAGTTTTTTTCATATAATGTGGGACACTGCTGAGTGCAAAAGCTTGCAAGTTAAATAGCAAACACATAGCGCCCCCTGACTAAGTTTTCAGTTTTCTTTCTAATTGAAATTTGTCTAAGTGCTTTCGATCCACCTTTCACTTTTTTGAGTATATGTGACAGGTGGTGAGCCTGCGCTGTCTTTATGTCCAAGCCGACTTTAAAATTGTATAAGTTGTACCTTCATCCGATCACCCAACCAGCAATCTTGACTTCCGTAGATAAATATTCATATAAACAAATAAACGTCCATATACCGTAATAAATGAGGTGGCTAATTACGTAACAAACATCGGATCACCAGTAACGGCGACGCTAACTGTGGATATCTGTAATAAACTGCTTCAATAAAGCAAGTTTGCGTGAAATATTGTTCGCCCTCGCGGTTTCATTAAGACTTGGAGTTGTGGCTGGCATCCAGCGGTGCGATGAAACAATCGACATAATATATGCTTTATCTCGTGGCAGAGTCACAGTTAGTAATTTCTAAGTTTACCTGTTTTGTGTAGCTAGCTAGTAATTTCTAGGTCTACAAGTTTAAGAGGTGAAAATTATTATTTATGCTGTTTTAGTACCAAGTACCTGGGTAAAGAGACGAACTAGAGGAAAGGTGGTCGAGTGGAGTACTCACCGGGTCATTAACTTCTTCGTGACACCACCTTACTCCGGAAAACAACTCTACAATACGTTATGTATAACTCTTTTTTTATAGAAAATGGAGGCAAACGAGCAGGCGGCACACGTGATAGTAAGTGATTACCGCCGCCCATGAACACCCGCAATACCTGAGGCATAGCAGATGCGTTGCCGGCCTTAGAGTGCCGCCACCCCCAGAATTGGGGGAGGGGGGTGTTTGGGCCTCCGGTTACCTGCACGCACCTGAGGAAACGCGGAAGTTTGTTATACTTCTACTTCACGCCGGTAGTCTGTGAGGTCGTGGCACTTCCCCGGTCGTGACTTTGTTTTATCAACCAAAGATGAACATGCAAAGTTCGTGTACGCAGTAACAGCTTTGCTTGGGTTGCGTTGGTTGAAAATTGTCGACGAGTTATTGTAATACGGGACGCGCTATGCTGCCCTTTCGGAACGTTGTATAGTTAAGTCTTTAATGTTAATTTGTTGACGTGATTCAATCTGGATTGGTTCGATCATAATAGGAGCACAGACTAAGTTCATTGCCTTTGTCAGCTGACTGTTGCTTAACAGGACTGGCAGGTACGAATTTAATGAAAATTCTTCATGCCTCTCCCGGCTATAAATCTTCGAGACTCTTTAAATTTTTTAAATGTACATATCCGCCCTAAGCGTGCCGGGATTTACAAGATATTTTATAACACTTTTATGTAAAATACACGACAGTTACAGAATCAGTGCATTGCTCATCGCCCAGCAATGGAACATTTATATTAAATATTCCATTGCTGGGTGATGGGCAATGCACTTTTACTTATACAATTTTAATTATTTACTTATCTTAACACACAGTCCCTGACGGGTGGCCAGATATAACAGATCATCAATTGTCACGCTACTTAGATACCTCTTTTTCATATTCATTATTTTTTATTACTCGGTATTCGAGTACTCTTGACCCTCCCCTCTTCGATCAATTTCCTCACATGTTCATCGAAAGTTTTTCTCGGCCTACCTAATTTATAAATTAGGATTAATTTTTTTTTTAAAAAATTAATCCTGTATGAACACGCACATACATAATAATGTATGAACACGCAACGTTCCCAAACCTTCAAAACACTTTTTTAATAAATTTTAGTCGCCCTATTAACACTAATAGAGAAAATGCATTGTTGGGCGATGGACATATACTCCGCATGTTATTACATATCAAAAATCTGCCATTTTATATTGTCTACAAGAGAAGTGCTCGTAAAGCACACCTGCGGGGAACGACGCCGTTAATGCGACGTAATTCAGAGTAATGACGGAAGTTCACACCGCAGTGGCAGCGCAGCCAGACATCATCGCGTATACTTCGCATTATAATTCAAAGGGACTGAAATTGAAATTTATTTATAAAGTTGTTTAAGCCTGACTTCTTATACTATATTAATATTGTGTTTTTTCTTTATGCATTTTGAAATACTGGGGTTTAGAAAATTTATTCCTTTCGACTCAGATTGTATCATCACCGTCATCATAATATTGGTCTGCAAAAGTCCGCTGCAGGACATAGGCCTCACCCATAAGGAACGGTTTGCCATAATCGATAATAAATGTACTATAAAAATAATACGGTTTAAATGGTGTCGCCAGCACCGAATCCCGGGTTCGATTCCCGGTCGGATCAATGTTAAATGAGAATGTAGAAAACACTTTTTCTACATTTTCTCGGATCTGGATGTTTGTGGTACCTTCGTTGTCTCTAATTTCATAATA
>JAGSMR010001168.1:0-51548 GCA_029286605.1 Sericinus montela | reverse complement strand
ACCTTCGTTGTCTCTAATTTCATAATATAAGTGCTTAAGCCCATAAGGAACGGTTTGCCATAATCGATAATAAATGTACTATAAAAATAATACGGTTTAAATGGTGTCGCCAGCACCGAATCCCGGGTTCGATTCCCGGTCGGATCAATGTTAAATGAGAATGTAGAAAACACTTTTTCTACATTTTCTCGGATCTGGATGTTTGTGGTACCTTCGTTGTCTCTAATTTCATAATATAAGTGCTTAAGTTGCTTCCTTTGACTATATTAATATTGTGTTTTTCTTTATGCATTTTGAAATACTGGGGTTTAGAAAATTTATTCCTTTCGACTCAGATTGTATCATCACCGTCATCATAATATTGGTCTGCAAAAGTCCGCTGCAGGACATAGGCCTCACCCATAAGGAACGGTTTGCCATAATCGATAATAAATGTACTATAAAAATAATACGGTTTAAATGGTGTCGCCAGCACCGAATCCCGGGTTCGATTCCCGGTCGGATCAATGTTAAATGAGAATGTAGAAAACACTTTTTCTACATTTTCTCGGATCTGGATGTTTGTGGTACCTTCGTTGTCTCTAATTTCATAATATAAGTGCTTAAGTTGCTTCCTTTGCTACTTAGTAGCGCTGTCCCAGACGCGAGGCCTCCATACTTGACCATTTCAGCAGTAACTCTGTCTAGTCCCGCAGCCTTTTTTTATAAGCCTTTTATTGCTAAATAACTAAACGCTATGTAATATTTATAAATTAACATTTTTACAAAACTAGCTTAAATCTAACACATCGAATCGCGGTTTAGTGATCAGCGTGTCTTGTGACCCATATGTCGCTTCCAGCTTCTTCCACTCGTTTCTATCTCTAGCTTTTCTAGGCCAGGTAGCGCCTCCAATTTTTCTTATGTCATCTTTCCATCTCCTCCCTTGTCTTCCCCTATCCCATTTGCCATCGCGTGGTTGCCACTCCGTTACAATTTTTGTCCATTTTATCTTACTATCTCCCGTCATGTATCCTGTCCATCTCCATTTAAACTGTCTTACCTTGTTTATTACGTCTTCTACATTGGTTCTGGAACGTATTTTGTCTGCTCCTAATCAATCTTTTTTAGTGACCCCTATCATGCTTCTTTCCGTTCCCCGCTGACATGATCTCAGTTTTAAAAGTTGTTTTTGATTTATTGCCCACGTTTGGCTTCCATACGTCAGACAAGGTAAGATACACAAGTTAAACACTTTTCTCTTAGCAGCCAAGGAAAAATATTTGCTTTTAAGTATCTCCTTTAGTGACCAATATCTTTTCCATGCGCAAGCAACTCTTCTTTCAATTTCCATGTCCGTTTGGTCTCTGAATGATATTAACTGTCCCAGGTATATGTAGCTTTTTACGTAGCCGATGCTTTCGTTATCTACTATTATAGATATTTCTTCCTTGTTTGTCATTATTTTTGTTTTTGATTTGTTAATGGTAAGACCTGCTATTCTACTTGCTTCCGTTAACTGTTGCAGCATACATCGCAGTGTAGTAGCACTGTCAGCAATTAAAACTAAGTCATCTGCGAATCTTAAGTGGTTCAGCTGTTCCTCGTTAATATTTATACCGACATGTTCCCATTCTATGTTCCTAAATACACTTTCTAGAATTGCAGAAAAAAGTTTTGGGGATAAAGGGTCTCCTTGTCGTACGCCTCTTGCTATGGGGAACTCTTCGCTCATTGTTTCTAGTTTTATTTGTGCCGTGCTGTTCTGTATTCGTGTACATATTTTTGATTATACGTATGTATTTCTTGGGGATTCCTTGCTGATCCACAAATGCAATGAACAGTGTTTTATTGTATTCTTGGGGTTTTTCTATTAACTGTTTCAATACATGTATATGATCAATGGTTGAGAATCCTGCTCTGAAGCCAGCTTGTTCGATTGGCTGTTCTTCATCCAATATCCCTGTAAGTCTGTTTAAAATCAATTTAGAAAATACTTTGTATATATTAGATAACAAACTAATTGGTCTATAATTTTCAATGTCATCCCGCTCCCCTTTCATGTGTAGAAGTATAATGATATTTTTTGTCCACTGTGATGGTATAGATTCCGTTCGTAAGATGGTATTATATATGTTTGTGAGTTTTCTTAAGTTTTCAGATGAGTAAATTGAAATTTTTATCATTTCGTTTGTTATATGATACCACATTTCAAACATCGAATCGCACATTCAATTTCTTTCATACTGATGAACTTAGTGTCATCGAGGTCCGAGTCTAGCGTACCAGTCACGGCGTGACATCCGGATCCCTCACTAAGATCATCACACGCATACATCTCTCTATAAAATTCGCTCCATCGCTACATGACGTCCGATTTTTCTGAGAGGACGTCATTGGTTCTCGAAAGCACTTTTTTCATTCTTAAGGCGGTTGCACCTCTCCGGGTCCTTCCAACCTCTTTCCAGAAGAGTTTGGAGTTCTCCTTGAAGTTGTACGACAACCTTTCATCCGCTTCCATTCTACTCCTTTCATGCACTTCCTCAATCAATGCTTTCGTGGGAACTTTCTGGAGCTTATATCTTTCTTTTCTCTTCTCTCTCATGTCCTTATCATTACTAGAGGCCAAGTAGTCTAACCATGCTTTCTTCTTCTTATTTACTGCTTCCTTCACTTCGTCATTCCACCATGCATTACCCTTTTTACTACTACCCCTTTTCACAGATCCACACACGTCTTCCGCTGCACAAACCATTCCATCCCTAAGGCTCTGCCATATTTCGTCCACACATTCTTTCCTGTCATCGATGATGTCAGGCATTTCGGCTACCCTCGCTTGATATTTATCCCTAGTGTCCGCTTCCAGAAGCTTCCAGCTTCGGATGCTACCGACAGACTGTGGTTCTGGTATCGCCGTCCGGTGGCGCCAACCCGCGAACAGACCCCTAAATCTAGTAATCACTAGATAGTGATCCGTTCCCAGGTCAGCACCTCTGAACACTCGCGTATCCATCACCTGTTTTCGCAGTCAGTCATCCAGCAGGAATAAATCGATCATACTTGTCTCATTCTCTCTTTGTTTCTAGTATACATATGGATTTTCTTGTGACTAAACATAGTGTTTGTCAAAGAAGACCCTTTTCCTTGCATACAGCCAATATAAGCTTGCCAGCATCTTTAACCCTTTATCACCAACATTCCAAGTACCAACTCGTACCCTGGCCGAGCGGTACCAACCCATACATTCAAATCACCACATACAACAATTCTTTCGTTTCCCCTAACCAAATCTAGAAATTCTCTTACATTCTCCCAAAACTCCTCCAGCTCAGCCCTGGACGACGAAGCTACCGGCGCATAAACAGCCAAAAGGAATAATTTCGTCAGTCCCAATGTAAAGCGAACCCAGAGAAGTCTTGAGTTCACAGCCTTATATTCAGTCATAACATCGACCAACCGAGACGACATCAGCACCCCCACTCCCTGACAGGCGCTCTCGCTCTCTCTCTCTCTCTCGCTCGCTCTCTCCCATCGCCCTGAAAGGGCGGGTCCTCGGGGCACCAAACGGAAGAACAGCAGTACTGAAGAGCTCCCTGGAGCTCTTCAGTACTACTGCCCTTCCGTTTGGTCTCCGACAAACACACGACATCTAGCTCTCTTTCTTTCATTATTTCGATCAACCCATTCGTCTTATCTCTCATGCCTCCTCTAACGTTCCACGTGCCAACACTGCACTCCGTCCTCCACCTTAAGACTATTGCCTATCCCTTTCTTCCCGTGGATGTTTTAAGAGGCGACTAAGGGAAACAGCCTTGAATATAGTTATGGCAACCGATAGATTGCGGGATAACCATCTGTAATAATATCAGACTTCGAAAGCATCTCTTGGAACGAAATTTATAGAAATAAATATTTTAACATTGGTCTCGTTATATATAAAAATGAAGGACATATACGATAGCCGACAAAAGTCACGATAGCCGAGTTGTTGGGTGGTCGGGATTTCGAGTCGAGAGACTTATGTACGAATTTCATCGTTGGCTTGGACATAAAGACGGCGACGGGCTCACCACCTGTCACGTTGTCCAGAAAATATCTTCGGTGGAAGGTGGGTCAAAGGGACTTAATTGTCTAGACTTGACCTCTGTCTACCCCTGTACTAGGAATTGCGTGAAGACATTTATTTATTATTTTAAGTACATATATATAGAAATCTATTATAATTTTAAAAAGGATCTTGATGTACAAAATGATGCTACCCGGAATAGAAAAAGCTTGTAACGCCATTTAATGGTCTCCATAGAATGAGAGAATCATTTAAGGGTGGTTACGTTCGCTTGTACAATAAGTACTGTATGCAAAGCGTACCTCTTGCCAATTTAAAGCAATTTGTAAAGAAAAAAAATATTACGTAAAGGTTAGGTAAAGTGATTCAAATTAGCCGAGTGGTTGGGTGATCAGATTAGAGTCAAGAGGCCCGAGTTTAATCCCCGGTTGTAAGCTCCGTACTAACAAATAGAGTTAGTAAAATTATTAACTTATGTACGATGGTTTGGACATACAGACAGCGACACGCTTTCCATCCGTCACGTTGTTCCAAGAAATATCTTGGGTGGATTGAAATTTGGTGGGTAATCATGATCGTCTAGTGGTTAGCATCCTACGTTGTGGGTGAAAGGCGTAAAGACATTATATTTTTTTATTTTTAAAAGGTGTCATGTAAAATAAATACGTACATTATTTATAATGTAACTGATAGTATATAACCAGACTGAATGTAGTGAAATGGCGATCTCTTCATAAATTGTGCGTTGTTACCTCGGAAAAAGAAACGAAGAGACTCGATACTTAGACGTGCGTGTATGAGGAAAATGATAAAATTTGAAAGAAGTGAAAGAGTTATGTAAGGATAGTGACACTTGGCCATTTATTCTCTCTGACTATTCGGTCAAGGAGTATGCATGGGAATATAATAATAATTACGAACACCGGGGCCATAGAGCTGACAACATCATGAAACCGGTGTGTACATCACTCGTCCACGGAGGTCATAAAAATATAATAATAGTAATAATTACTGATTGTAACCATTGGGAATGAATAAGTCGCAACCACGCTATTTCTAAATATTTCATGTACAATACTGTGTATTTCCTATGTTAATGTACTCATAGTCCACCAAGTTAAGCCTCAAGGCCTTTCAAAATCAAGTTCACTTAAGTAAATAAAAATTAACAAAATTATCTGTCTGATTGTTGTACTTACACGGTCTACTTTACAAAATGTAATTCGTTTACTTCGGAAACAAAACGTGATATAGTAATCACACAGAGCTGTCACGATTATATTATTTAATACGAAAGAAGACGTAACTAAGTTGTTAATTTAATATGTCGCATTTTGGCGGGATCGCGACCGGACAAAGACGAATTTTTCGGGTTACGCGGGGACCGAGTAATTTCCCCAGCGGCCGCGTCTTTGTACGCTCGTTTGAACCATAGAGTAGGACTTAACATGAACAAAGTGACTGAGTACTTGTTTTTACAGGTACTTAAACATAGATTGTAAATATTTTTTATAGAAGACTGCAATAAATATTGTGGGGTAACATTGTATACAAATATTTTTGTATAATTAAAATTGTTTTAAGTCACGATAGCCGACTGGATTTTCGATCACGGATGGGTGATCGAAATGGAGCTGAGAGAGTTTGATCCCCAGACAGTAGACTCGTAAAGAAAGGTTTTCAAAACTAATGTACGAATTATAGATGACATTCACTATGTATATCGTTATGATATCTTCACGCTATTCCCAATACAGGGTAGACAGAGGTCTAGTCTAGACAATTAAGTCCCTTCGACCCACCTTCCACGGTAGAAATTTTTCAGGAGAACGCGACAGGTGCTGAGCCGTCGCCGTCTTTAAGTCCAAGCCATCGATATGATTCGTACATAAGTTTTTGAAAAAAGCTATTGGTACGAGCCTGCCACCTGAGGATCGTATTCGGGTCTCGACTCGAAATTCCGACCCTGCCACTCGGCTATCGTAAATAAATAATAAATAAATATCTTCACGCAATTCCCAATACAGGGTAGACAGAGGTCTAGTCTAGACAATTAAGTCCCTTCGACCCACCTTCCACGGTAGAAATTTTTCAGGAGAACGCGACAGGTGCTGAGCCCGTCGCCGTCTTTAAGTCCAAGCCATCGATATGATTCGTACATAAGTTTTTGAAAAAAGCTATTGGTACGAGCCTGCCACCTGAGGATCGTATTCGGGTCTCTCGACTCGAAATTCCGACCCTGCCACTCGGCTATCGTGACTTTAAATATGTATATGTTGACTTGGACATATATGGGCGAAAGGACTCATCCGTCAAACCATCTTCGGTTAAAGATCTTGATTGTCTAGTCCTCTGTTTACTTCTGTGTTGAGAATGGCGTGCAGACAATATAACTAATAGTATACAAGCAAACTGAATGTAGTGAATGAAGAAAATTATAATATTGAATGAAGCGAAAGAATTATGTAGGGATCGTGATACTTGGCTATTTGTTTACATGATTTAATAATAATAATTGGCCATTCATTCAGCACACACAGACGGCGATAAACCTGTGTCAAAAATGTCTTCGGTGGAAGGAGGGTCGAAAGGACTTAATTGTTTAGACTAGACCTCTGTTAATCCCTGTATAGGGAAATGCGTGAGACACTGCTACCCATCACCGGTCTGATTAATTTCGGTCTGGTATTTTTCGAGCTGGTTATAGCTGTCAGTTTTTAGTAGCTATTGCCATACTCAAAATGTATCGGATATTTCCTTAATCACTGGTTACGTCATTCTAGCGAAAAAATGGGCTAGTAAATTTTTGCGTAAACTGTGTAATAATTGAGCTGATAATATTTATATAAAACTATTGAAATTATCTATCACTTTATGAAATTCTGGTTAGGAGTCACATCAGTTGGTGACCTCCGTGGACGAGTGGCGTACGTATCGTTTTCATGTCGCCAGGTCTGAGTTCGGGCTCGTTTAGTCAGATCAATGTGGAAAACATTTTTCTACATTTTCCGGAGTCTGGGTGCATTGGTCAAGTCAGAGCATTCAATGTATGTGATGTCGTCACTATCAATATATGCATTTATTATTTTTGATACCATTAAGTTTATCACGTTACAAGTCACGATAGCTTGTCATGGTGGTCGGAATTTCTGGAGTCGAGAGACTCAAGGAAAGCCCTGATCCCCAGGTGGTAAAAGTACCAATGAGTTTTCAAAAAAACTTATGTACGAATTTCATCGTTGGTTTGACATAAAAGTATGACGGGTCATCACCTGTCATGTTGTTCCGAAAATATCTTCGGTGGAAGGTGGGTCAGAGACTTAATTGTCTAGACTTGACCTCTGTCTACCCCTGTATTGGGAATTGCGGAAGATATTTATTTATTTATTTATTTTATTAAGTTTATCTATGGATGTAATAATATTTATACTCGTCTGTGCCTTTCCAAAATCCAAGTTATTATTACTTATCATTTATTTAGTTATGAAACCTGTATATAGCCTCAATACAACGCTTTACAGAAATAAGCTTTCATTTTCTTCTTGAGTATAGTGCTTATGGTCCTCTGTTCATATCCATTATTCGCTGCAATTGCCTTTATTGTTTTAATTCTTTATTGAAATGATATTTAGTAAGTGGGACTGAAAGTAATCTGGTAATCATGGAAAAGAATGCTGCATATTTATATGAAATATTCACTTTACATTGCTTTGATCCCAAAGTAAGTGGCTTGAGCACTTACGTAATGGAATCAGAACAAATTAATGTACCATAAAATACCCAGACCGAAAGACTAGTCGAAAAGTGTTATTTGTATTGATCCGTCCGGAAATCGAACGTATGACCGTAGAGCTAGCAATGCCATGAAAACCGGTGTGTCCGCCACTTATCGTCACGGATATTATTAGTCAATCATGTCAATTTCAATGTCATTCATAATTTTTTTTTAATATGTCTTTAAACCTTTTTTAACATTTGTTCCTAGCAATTATTATATTTATATGTTTTTCTTTTAAAAGTAATCGAAATGTTTTTTATTCATGAAAAATATGTGTTCTGATAACATAAAAATTATTATTAAAATTTTTAAAAATTGATTTTAATCCCATTAAAAAACCATTTGACTGCGGTGGGATTCGAACCCACGCCCTTTCGGACTGGTGCCTAAAACCAGCGCCTTAGACCGCTCGGCAACGCTGCCTATTTTTGCTAAGTTGAAAATTGGTTTTAGATACTGATTATTCTCTTTTCATAAATAACAAATATTTAAAACACTATTGAGAAGATAATTTAACAAGAGTTAATTCACAATAGCCGAGTTGTAGGGTGATCGGAATTCGGATCAAGATACCCGAGTTCGATGCTCAGGTTGTATGCAAATCAATAAAATCATACTAATGGTTTTTTTTAATTTATGCATGTTTTATATCGTTGGCATGGGCATAAAGACGGCGACTGACTCACCAATGTCAGTTTTTCCTAAAAATCTCTTCGGTGAAAGGTGGGTCGAAAGGACTGTCTAAACCTCTGTCTTCCCTAGTATTAGGAATAGCGTAAAATACTATAAGAAGACTAATCATAATCGCCATAAATTGTATGCAAAATTATGGTATGCGTCACGTAGTAAGATTTGTCCATCCGACCCACATTTCACCGGAGCTTATTTGATTCACTGAAACTGTGGTCGATTTTGTAATCAAATCGAGAGTAAAAATTGCATATAAGTTTTACTTTAGTGACTACTGCACTTTGTGCGTACCTGAAACGAACCTTTCAGGTTACTTGCATGAACTAAGCAGGTTGCAGAGGACTACAATGAAGTTGCAGAGGACTACAATGAATTACCCTATTACCGGTAATTACATTGGCTCCTTATACCCTGCTTTGGAACACAACAGTTTCATTTCTATTTGGCGATAAAAATATTTACGTGTGTGTTGAAGAACCAACAGCTTATGTGCGGGAGGAGATGTGCGAGCGGCGCGTCCGCGGTACGATCACGGTGCAGCGAACATCGCATCGACACTCATTAGGTGGCACCCAGCGTCACCGATAGTCCGTCTTCACGCAATTCCCTGTTAACTGTGATGCTTATGTTTTCACTACAATAGTTGAATGGCGAGATCGAACCTGCAACATTATGTTTCGCTCGCATCCTAAACCATCACGCTGTTGTCGCTTTGAAAGTAAGTGTAACATTTATATAACCATGTAATTTTAATTTTTCCCGTGGTTGCGGGAAAAGACAACACAGGACAGGTTAATTATCTTGAAAAGACTCATAACGATATTTGTAGCAGACAGCAGAGTTTAAAATTGTGAGATGTGTGTTACTGCGATTGCCAATTCACTTTCGAGGCGTGGCGATCATGGAAAATCTTTATTACGTAAGAGGCCCATATACTGTAGTGGATTTTTACAGACCGTTAAGTATGTAGCAGATTACGATCGATTAACTGGAAATTCATATAGATTTAAAGACTAAATAACGCAACAAAATTGGGCTTAGATACAAAATAGAATAGTTTTGTTTTATGTATACAATTTAGTGAAATGGAGTCTCGGGGATGTTAGAATAAAAAGGTTTCCTTTCCGCATAGTAAGCCAGCTTATTCAAATACATTCTGGACATTTCTCTTCTTGTGTTTTGTAGTACAGACGAATAAATGTACTCGTGTGAGTATAAAATGTGCATGTGGGCAAACAGACACGTATATTTTCCTAGAGTGTGTTTTTTCATATTAACTATTGTTACAGATGTATTTAAGTATACTTCGTAACACATAATATTTGAACAGAGTAACGACGTCTACAATAGCAAACCTACCACGATGTTACGCACCGATTTATGCAAAAATAAGCGTTTTTTTGTCACTAATAAATCGGAATAATCATAACAACAACTTATGCAATTCTGTTATTGATTTGTAATTGTCTATGCACAAAATCTTTATTTATTTATGATATTATATTTATTTACATGACGTTACACTTTCAATTTGTATAATCTATTGAAGTTTACTAAATGTGTTGGGATTTATTAGGCGTAGTGTTGACAGTTGTATTTAACACTTTATTTTTATTTACTTCTATTGCTTCATATAGACTTATTATCCTGAGAAATCGAACTCGAGTCTTTTGATTCGGATTATGATCACGCAACCATTCGTGACTTCACTATATCAAATAGTTGCACTTCGAAATTGCTATTTGTCAGCATTTAATCCAGCCGAAATTTTGACTCAAGTTGTTTCTTCTACATCTATTTTCGAAACAGTTCTAATTCAAATTCGAGGAACAGTTCTAATCCAAATCAGGAGGCAGAACCATTTGCAATCGGTTTAAAGGTGAATTAATGATGAGTAATACGATAGTTAGTAATTCTAATCAGAAGTAACTTTAGAATTCGAACTAGAAGTAAGTTCATGTCGGAATGAGGAATCAGTTGGAATCCAAAAACTTACGAATACGACTTACGAAGTACGAATTATATCGTTGGCTTGGACAAAAGACTGCGACAGACTTCACCACCTGTCACGTAGTCCTGAAATATCTACGGTGGAGTGAGTCGAAGGAACTTAACTGTCTAGACTAGACCTCTGTCTACCCCTGTATTGAGAATTGCTTGAAGATATTTATTTATTTATTATAGTTCGAATCCCAATCATGATCGGAGGCTAGGTCAATCCCCTATGTGTTTTTGATGACTTCTTTGTTCAATCAATGACTTTTCACAATTTGATGCTCATGTTGTTGATCAAGAATGTGACAATGATGACAAGTACTTGTCATCGTATCCTAAATATAGGCTTCCTAAATATAGGCTATCCTAATATAGGTTCGGAATTGGATAAAGAACTGAATTATTTTTTGTTATAACCAATTTGGAAACAAGAATGTTAACAATTCATACGTACGTAGCGCAGCCAGGCCGCAGTTTTTGATGCATGAATAGTCCAGTTCAATTGAGCTATATGAGAAGAAAAGCTATTTTATGTTTTTGTGTTTAGCCCAGATAGTTCAGCTAGCCAGCCAGTGTTAAACAGCTCTGAGGTACCGAGTTCACATAGAGCGGTTAATGTAAAAAAAAAAAACACTTTCACATTATCTCGGGTCTGGATGTTTGTGGTACTTTAGGATCCAAACAATGTACGCGATGTTGCCTCTGTATGTATTTCATTTATTTAGTTCTGCGATTTGTTTTCATAGAATGAATTAAACCATATTATAGCGCTATATGGCTACCGAGAGATTGCGGTACAATATCGTAAAATATTAGACCATAATAAGTGAAGTGAATTGTCTGGCAGGAGCGTCTAAGATGCTAAGTACATCGATTGACAATCCGCTTGCTAAGCGTGGCGCTTATGGCAAACTTTCCCATGTTATAGGTAATATATAATAGGTTGAGAAAGTTTCTTAGCATTTGTTACAAGCAACCAACGAACAAGAGACTTTGTTGTCTAGAGTTCAGCCTAATCCATAGTAAATCATTAAGTAAATCACACATACTAAGTAAATCATTATATATTTTGGAGTGTGTAATAGGGGTAGTTCGATAAACAACCAAACTGTACTTACGGTCGACGAATTACTAGTCAGTTTCCGAGCATTAAATGTCTTCAGGCAATTTCCAATACAGGGTAGACAGAGGTCTAGTCTAGACAAATAAGTCCCTTTGACCCACCTTCCACCGAATATTTTCTGGATAATGTGATAGGTGATGAGCCCGTCGCCGTCTTTATGTCCAAGCCAACGATATAATTCGTACATAAGTTTTGAAAAACCCATTGGTACGACCCTGCCACCTGGGAACCGAACTCTGAGTCTCTGGACTCGAAATTCCGACCACCCAACCATTCGGCTATCGTGACTTTCGTGATATAGGAGTGTATCAAATAATACGATGTAGGTACACGTACAATACGTACAAATACTACAATTTGTTTATTTTTAATCATAATTTATATATTCAGATAAAGTTACAGTTAGACATCATTCTGGGAACTCGAGACCGGAACTGGTTAACTGAGACAGGCGTCTGTTACTTATTATATTACAAAAATTAAACGTCAAGTGAATTATTTCGAATAGTTCTTGACAGGGTCATGACCGGACACTGACGAATTATCCGATCACAGCCGCGTCGAGCAAAGGCCCAGATTTCCCCTAGCAGCCGCCAGATTTGAACAATCATTGGCACAGATTAAATATGTTTAGTAAGTAATCTGGCTTTTAAATTTAGTCTATTTTATTCAATTTACTTTTTCATTCTTCGGACACGTATTTTTGAAGTGAAAACTAGCGTTCATTACCTCCGTGGTCGAGTAGAGAAAGTCCGGTTTACAAGAAGTCAATGGAGAAAAACCAATTTTATATATTCTTGAGTCTAGATTTAATGATACCTTTGTTATGCAATTTTATTGATTTTTAAAGCATATTTATGCTGACCTTTTATGTTACTAAATGAAAATAATTTGATACCTTTAATGATAACCTTTGTTGTTTCGGGTGCCCTTAACACTTCTTCAGATATTTTCGTCGATATCAAAGCAATGTATTGCCACATGTATAAATAATATTGTTAATAATATTATCGTGTCGCATATAAACACTACGTTACCAACGGAAACTTCTGTTGAAAATATCTTTAAAAATTATATTTAAACTTACATAAATTCACATAACAGGCGGCGAAGATAAACCCCGTATTTTCTATTACTTCGAGATCATCCATGACGGCTTTGGAATATCACTGTCACAGTTAATTGTGTAACAAGAGACATGAAACCAAGTTAATGCGACACAGAATTCGTCAGAGACCCGTAATAAAACATGCACATGAGGTATACGAGCCAGTAGGTGTTAGGGATAGGCAATAAAGCTCAGGCATAACATACATAGATATGGACAATATCACGCACATTGCTGTGATCCCAAAATAACTATTAATTTTTCCTTAAAATAAGTAAATGAAATATTAAAGTATTCTGCTATTCCATCATGCAAAGAATCTTATCTGTCAGGGAATAAACTATCTGTATTCCAATGTCATTTCAGCCTGTTTTGTGTGTGATGTCACACGCGTCTTGATCCCAAAGTAGGATGCCATCTTGGCAAGATAATGATGATAAGACTTATAATTGCAGTTAAATAATTATATGTACAAACTAGCACCTGCACTGCACCTGCGACTTTTCCCACGGTTAAAACAGTGTACGCGGAACACGGAATCTAATTCTATTTCTAGATTAAGTAGTCACACTTCATAACATATATCTTTATGGTATTAGCTATCTTCAATGAAAGTCCACTCACAATCGGAATTAGCTAGAATAAATCAAACTGATCAGACGGATTGCATTAAAATCTTATTCATATCTATACCTCCTTTTGAAGTGTAACCTTCGTAGCAACATAGAATATATGAAGACAAGATATTGTACAAATATAACGTATTTTGTGTAATTTATCTATCTTATGAAATACAAGTTTATACCCACGAAATCGTGTATAATTTAGGGCAGCATAGTATTTTGTTGGCCGATAGTTCTTCAAGAAAAAACCGTATAACCTTATTTGAAACCCTAAAACTCAGGCATAAAATGTAGTATTAAAATTCACGAAAAAAAAGCATACAAAGCGAGAATCCTATGGTGGGATTTTGACAAAGACAAGGATTAATTTCAACTATATAACGTACCGTTAAATTGCATTTGTGTATCTATGCTCGCTAGTTTAAGCGCTCGTCTTTGCTCCTGCAAGCCTTTGTTGCAGACCGATTGTAAAGTAAGTAAATTTGTCATAAGTTTGTGATAGAAGTTTGTCCTGTGTTTGTTACTAGTTAAGATACGATTATATAATTGTTCATTATATAAATTCTGCTGTCTGTTCTAGTGAAAACGGATTAACGTATTGTGCTTGTTCAGTAAAAGATGTTTTTAATGCAGTGCATTCTGTAAATTTAGGCGCCTAACTGCCCGAACTGAATTAGTTTTAGGCGAAAAATGGCGCATATGCGTAATGCAATATAGTAGTCTATAAAAAAATAAACTAACTTGTCGATCAGCGCCTATAATTGCCTACAATAAAAATTACAGGTTATATATAAAATTAGAGATATCCTAGTCTAAAAAATAAACTAATTTACAAAATTAAACTAGTAAAATCGGAAACAGTTTACGTGCGCGTCGCTAACATCCTGAATTATCTTAACGTATTCTTAACGCAATCAAAACAGATTTTATAATGTTGCTTTTAAATTATCTTTTTCTTTATATTTTTTAGCCTTTCTTTAATAAGATGTAAAAATAGCTAGAAATGTTTAGGGATTACATAGTTATTTCTGTAGAAATAAAAGTTATATTGTATTTTACAGTGGTGACATGCAGCTGTCGTAGAAACGACATTTCAACATAGAGGGATATAAGTGGTGACCATACAACCTAAGAATATTGCCTATCACTTTCTTCCGTGGAGTGTTTAGAGAGCGACTAAGGGAAAAAGCCTTGAATATAGTTATGGCAACCGATAGATCATGAGTAACCATCTCTAATATGTGGCCAAATAATCGGACCGAAAATGGCAGCTGTGGCGATTATGACCAATCTGCCTATGGGAGAGGCCTATTTCCTACAGTGGACTTTAATGTGTAAATATGGCAGCCAATGTATATACATTACCTTACCATTTGAAATCGAGAGCATCTCTTAGAGTGAAATTAAAAATACATATTTTAAGATTGAAGATGCTCGTTATATATAAAAATGAATAAATATACACATTTTATTAAGGATCTTGATGTACAAAATGTGTTGCTACTGAATAGAAAAGCTTGTAACGTCAGTTAATCGTCTCTATAGAATGAGAGAATCATTCAAGGGTTGGTTAAATACGCTTGGCACTACGAAATCTGAGTAAATGTGCAGAGTGCCTATTGCCAATTTAAAGAGATTGTAAAGAATAAAAATATTATTACGAAAAGTTAGTTGGTCGCAATAGTCGAGTGGTTGGGTGATCAGATTCAGTCAAGAGGCGAGTTTAATTCTCAGGTTTTAAGCTCGTACTATTAATGAGTTGTCAAAACTTATGTTTGATTTATATCGTTGGATTGGACACAAAGATCCAGGCTTTCCATCCGTCACGTTGTCTCAAAAAATGTCTTGGGTGGATGGAAATTTTGTGATTAGTCATGTGATCGTCTAGTGGTTGGCAGCCACCGTTGTGGGTGACGGCGGCAAGAACATTTTATTTTTATTTTAAAAGGTGTCATATAAAATAAATCCGTACATTATTTATAACGTAACTGATAGTGTACAAGCCAACTGAATGAAGTGGAATGGCGATCTCTTCATAAATTGTGCGTCGTTACCTCGGAAAAAGAAATGAAGAGACTCGATACTTGACGTACGTGTATGAATAAAAAAAATAAAAAATATCTTCACACCAATTCCCAATACAGGGGTAGACAGAGGTCAAGTCTAGACAATTAAGTCCCTTCGACCCACCTTCCACGGTAGAAATTTTTCAGGAGAACGCGACAGGTGCTGAGCCCGTAATCTTCGGTCAAGCCATCGATATGATTCGTACATAAGTTTTTGAAAAAAGCTATTGTTGCAGGCCTGCCACCTGAGGATCGTATTCGGGTCTCTCGACTCGAATTCCGACCCTGCCACTCATTATCGTAAATAAATAATAAATAAATATCTTCACGCAATTCCCAATACAGGGGTAGACAGAGGTCAAGTCTAGACAATTAAGTCCCTTTGACCCACCTTCCACCGAAGATATTTTCAGGACAACGTGAGCAGGTGGTGAGCCGTCCCGCCTTTTATCAAACCAACGATGAAATTCGTACATAAGTTTTTGAAAAACTCATTGGTACTGCCACCTGGGGATCGAACTCGGGTCTCTCGACTCGAATTCCGACCATAACAACTCGGCTATCGTGACTTTAAATATGTATATGTTGACTTGGACTATGTGGGCGAAGGAAGCTCATCCGTCAAACCATCTTCGGTTAAAGATCTTGATTGTCTAGTCCTCTGTTTACTTCTGTGTTGAGAATGGCGTGCAGACAATATAACTAATAGTATACAAGCAAACTGAATGTAGTGAATGAAGAAAATTATAATATTGAATGAAGCGAAAAGAAATTATGTAGGGATCGTGATGCTTGGCTATTTGTTTACATGATTTAATAATAATAATTGGCCATTCATTCAGCACACACAGACGGCGATAAACCTGTGTCAAAAATGTCTTCGGTGGAAGGAGGGTCGAAAGGACTTAATTGTTTAGACTAGACCTCTGTGAAAATCCCTGTATGAAATGCGTGAACACTACCCATCACCGGTCTGATTAATTTCGGTCTGGTATTTTCGAGCTGGTTATAGCTGTCAGTTTTTAATATTATTGCCATACTCAAAATGTATCGGATATTTCCTTAATCACTGGTTACGTCATTCTAGCGAAAAAATGGGCTAGTAAATTTTTGCGTAAACTGTGTAATAATTGAGCTGATAATATTTATATAAAACTATTGAAATTATCTATCACTTTATGAAATTCTGGTTAGGAGTCACATCAGTTGGTGACCTCCGTGGACAGTGGCATTACGTATCGTTTTCATGTCGCCAGGTCTGAGTTCAGGCTCGATTCCCGGTCAGATCAATGTGGAAAACATTTTTCTACATTTTCCGGAGTCTGGGTGCATTGGTCAAGTCAGAGCATTCAATGTATGTGATGTCGTCACTATCAATATATGCATTTATTATTTTTCATACCATTAAGTTTATCTATGGATGTAATAATATTTATACTCGTCTGTGCCTTTCCAAAATCCAAGTTATTATTACTTATCATTTATTTAGTTATGAAACCTGTATATAGCCTCAATACAACGCTTTACAGAAATAAGCTTTCATTTTCTTCTTGAGTATAGTGTATGGTCCTCAGTTCATATCCATTATTCGCTGCAATTGCCTTTATTGTTTTAATTCTTTATTGAAATGATATTTAGTAAGTGGGACTGAAAGTAATCTGGTAATCATGGAAAGAATGCTGCATATTTATGTGAAATATTCACTTTCCCACATTGCTTTGATCCCAAAGTAAGTGGCTTGAGCACACATACGTAATGGAATCAGAACAAATTAATGTACCATAAAACACCCAGACCGAAAGACTAGTCGAAAAGTGTTATTTGTATTGATCCGTCCGGAAATCGAACGTATGACCGTAGAGCTAGCAATGCCATGAAAACCGGTGTGTCCGCCACTTATCGTCACGGATATTATTAGTCAATCATGTCAATTTCAATGTCATTCATAATTTTTTTTAATATGTCTTTAAACCTTTTTAACATTTGTTCCTACTTAATTATTATATTTATATGTTTTCTTTTAAAAGTAATCGAAATGTTTTTTATTCATGAAAAATATGTGTTCTGATAACATAAAAATTATTATTAAAATTTTTAAAAATTGATTTTAAACCCATTAAAAAACCATTTGACTGCGGTGGGATTCGAACCCACGCCCTTTCGGACTGGTGCCTAAAACCCAGCATATGGGCACTCGGCAACGCTGCCTATTTTTGCTAAGTTGAAAATTGGTTTTAGATACTGATTATTCTCTTTTCATAAATAACAAATATTTAAAACACTATTGAGAAGATAATTTAACAAGAGTTAATTCACAATAGCCGAGTTGTAGGGTGATCGGAATTCGGATCAAGATACCCGAGTTCGATGCTCAGGTTGTATGCAAATCAATAAAATCATACTAATGGTTTTTTTTAATTTATGCATGTTTTATATCGTTGGCATACTGGGCATAAGACGGCGACTGACTCACCAATGTCAGTTTTCTAAAATCTCTTCGGTGAAAGGTGGGTCGAACTAAACCTCTGTCTTCCCTAGTATTAGGAATAGCGTAAAATACTATAAGAAGACTAATCATAATCGCCATAAATTGTATGCAAAATTATGGTATGCGTCACGTAGTAGTTGTCCATCCGACCCACATTTCACCGGAGCTTATTTGATTCACTGAAACTGTGGTCGATTTTGTAATCAAATCGAAATTACAAATTGCATATAAGTTTTACTTTAGTGACTACTGCACTTTGTGCGTGCCTGAAACGAACCTTTCAGGTTACTTGCATGAACTAAGCAGGTTGCAGAGGACTACAATGAGTTGCAGAGGACTACAATGAATTACCCTATTACCGGTAATTACATTGGCTCCTTATACCCTGCTTTGGAACACAACAGTTTCATTTCTATTTGGCGATAAAAATATTTACGTGTGTGTTGAAGAACCAACAGCTTATGTGCGGGAGGAGATGTGCGGGCAGCGCGTCCGCGGTACGATCACGGTGCAGCGAACATCGCATCGACACTCATTAGGTGGCACCAGCGTCACCGATAGTCCGTCTTCACGCAATTCCCTGTTAGCACTGTATTAATAGTTGAATGGCGAGATCGAACCTGCAACATTATGTTTCGCTCGCATCCTAAACCATCACGCTGTTGTCGCTTTGAAAGTAAGTGTAACATTTTATATAACCGTGTAATTTTAATTTTCCGTGGTTGCGGGAAAAAGACAACACAGGACAGGTTAATTATCTTGAAAAGACTCATAACGATATTTGTAGCAGACAGCAGAGTTTAAAATTGTGAGATGTGTGTTACTGCGATTGCCAATTCACTTTCGAGGCGTGGCGATCATGGAAAATCTTTATTACGTAAGAGGCCCATATACTGTAGTGGATTTTTACAGACCGTTAAGTATGTAGCAGATTACGATCGATTAACTGGAAATTCATATAGATTTAAAGACTAAATAACGCAACAAAATTGGGCTTAGATACAAAATAGAATAGTTTTGTTTTATGTATACAATTTAGTGAAATGGAGTCTCGGGATGTTAGAATAAAAAGGTTTCCTTTCCGCATAGTAAGCCAGCTTATTCAAATACATTCTGGACATTTCTCTTCTTGTGTTTTGTAGTACAGACGAATAAATGTACTCGTGTGAGTATAAAATGTGCATGTGGGCAAACAGACACGTATATTTTTCTAGGTGTGTTTTTCATATTAACTATTGTTACAGATGTATTTAAGTACTTCGTAACACATAATATTTGAACAGGTAACGACGTCTCACAATAGCAAACCTACCACGATGTTACGCACCGATTTATGCAAAAATGAGCGTTTTTTGTCACTAATAAATCGGAATAATCATAACAACAACTTATGCAATTCTGTTATTGATTTGTAATTGTCTATGCACAAAATCTTTATTTATTTATGATATTATATTTATTTACATGACGTTACACTTTCAATTTGTATAATCTATTGAAGTTTACTAAATGTGTTGGGATTTATTAGGCGTAGTGTTGACAGTTGTATTTAACACTTTATTTTTATTTACTTCTATTGCTTCATATAGACTTATTATCCTGAGAAATCGAACTCGAGTCTTTTGATTCGGATTATGATCACGCAACCATTCGTGACTTCACTATATCAAATAGTTGCACTTCAAAATTTATATTTGTCAGCATTAAATCCAGCCAAAATTTTGACTCAAGTTGTTTCTTCTACATCTATTTTCGAAACAGTTCTAATTCAAATTCGGAGACAGTTCTAATCCAAATCAGGAGGCAGAACCATTTGCAATCGGTTTAAAGGTGAATTAATGATGAGTAATACGATAGTTAGTAATTCTAATCAGAAGTAACTTTAGAATTCGAACTAGAAGTAAGTTCATGTCGGAATGAGGAATCAGTTGGAATCCAAAAACTTACGAATACGACTTACGAAGTACGAATTTTATCGTTGGTTTGGACAAAAAGACTGCGACGGGCTCACCACCTGTCACGTAGTCCCGCAAATATCTACGGTGGAGTGAGTCGAAGGAACTTAACTGTCTAGACTAGACCTCTGTCTACCCCTGTATTGAGGTGCTTGAAGATATTTATTTATTTATTATAGTTCGAATCCCAATCATGATCGGAGGCTAGGTCAATCCCCTATGTGTTTTTGATGACTTCTTTGTTCAATCAATGACTTTTCACAATTTGATGCTCATGTTGTTGATCAAGAATGTGACAATGATGACAAGTACTTGTCATCGTATCCTAATATGAAGCACTTCTAAATATAGGCTATCCTAATATAGGTTCGGAATTGGATAAAGAACTGAATTATTTTTTGTTATAACCAATTTGGAAACAAGAATGTTAACAATTCATACGTACGTAGCGCAGCCAGGCCGCAGTTTTTGATGCATGAATAGTCCAGTTCAATTGAGCTATATGAGAAGAAAAGCTATTTTATGTTTTTGTGTTTAGCCCAGATAGTTCAGCTAGCCAGCCAGTGTTAAACAGCTCTGAGGTACCGAGTTCACATAGAGCGGTTAATGTAAAAAAAAAAACACTTTCTACATTATCTCGGGTCTGGATGTTTGTGGTACTTTAGGATCCAAACAATGTACGCGATGTTGCTCTGTATGTATTTCATTTATTTAGTTCTGCGATTTGTTTTCATAGAATGAATTAAAACCGTATTATAGCGCTATATGGCTACCGAGAGATTGCGGTACAATATCGTAAAATATTAGACCATAATAAGTAGAGTGGTGTGTCTGGCAGGAGCGTCTAAGATGCTAAGTACATCGATTGACAATCCGCTTGCTAAGCGTGGCGCTTATGGCAAACTTTCCCATGTTATAGGTATCTATATAATAGGTTGGGGAAAGTTTCTTAGCATTTTGTTGCAAGCAACCAACGAACAAGAGACTTTGTTGTCTAGGTTCAACCCTAATCCATAGTAAATCATTAAGTAAATCACACATACTAAGTAAATCATTATATATTTTTGGAGTGTGTAATAGGGGGTAGTTCGATAAACAACCAAACTGTACTTACGGTCGACGAATTACTAGTCAGTTTCCGAGCATTAAATGTCTTCAGGCAATTTCCAATACAGGGGTAGACAGAGGTCTAGTCTAGACAAATAAGTCCCTTTGACCCACCTTCCACCGAAGATATTTTCTGGATAATGTGATAGGTGATGAGCCCGTCGCCGTCTTTATGTCCAAGCCAACGATATAATTCGTACATAAGTTTTTGAAAAACCCATTGGTACGACCCTGCCACCTGGGAACCGAACTCGGGTCTCTGGACTCGAAATTCCGACCACCCAACCATTCGGCTATCGTGACTTTCGTGATATAGGAGTGTATCAAATAATACGATGTAGGTACACGTACAATACGTACAAATACTACAATTTTGTTTATTTTTAATCATAATTTATATATTCAGATAAAGTTACAGTTAGACATCATTCTGGGAACTCGAGACCGGAACTGAATTTAACTGAGACAGGCGTCTGTTACTTATTATATTACAAAAATTAAACGTCAAGTGAATTATTTCGAATAGTTCTTGACAGGGTCATGACCGGACACTGACGAATTATCCAGTCTGTGCGCCGAGCAAATGATTTCCCTAGCGGCCATAGATTTGAACAATCATTGGCACAGATTAAATATGTTTAGTAAGTAATGGGCACAAATTTAGTCTATTTTATTCAATTTACTTTTTACATTCTTCGGACACGTATTTTGAAGTGAAAACTTCTGTTGCGTTCATTACCTCCGTGGTCAGTGAAAGTCCGGTTTACAAGAAGTCAATGGAAAACCAATTTTTATATATTCTTGAGTCTAGATTTAATGATACCTTTGTTATGCAATTTTATTGATTTTTAAAGCATATTTATGCTGATCTTTTATGTTACTAAATGAAAATAATTTGATACCTTTGAAAATGATAACCTTTGTTTCGGGTACCATAACACTTCTTCAGATATTTTCGTTGATATCAAAGCAATGTATTGCCACATGTATAAATAATATTGTTAATAATATTATAAATGTTGCATATAAACACTACGTTACCAACGGAAACTTCTGTTGAAAATATCTTCGCATTATATTTAAACTTACATAAATTCACATAACAGGCGGCGAATAAACCCCGTATTTTCTATTACTTCCCGAGATCATCCGCGCTGACAGCTTGGCATATCACTGTCACAGTTAATTGTGTAACAAGAGACATGAAACCAAGTTAATGCGACACAGAATTCGTCAGAGACGTAATAAAACATGCACATGAGGTATACGAGCCGGTAGGTGTTAGGGATAGGCAATAAAGCTCAGGCATAACATACATAGATATGGACAATATCACGCACATTGCTGTGATCCCAAAATAACTATTAGCTTTCCTTAAGAAATAAGTAAATAAAATAAAATAAAAATACTTTATTCCATCATGCAAAGAATCTTATCTGTCCAGGGAATAAACTATCTGTATTCAATGTCATTTCAGCCTGTTTTTGTGTGTGATTTCACGTCACCAGTCTAAGTAGGATGCCCGTCTTGGCAAGATAATGATGATAAGACTTATAATTGCAGTTAAATAATTATATGTACAAACTAGCACCTGCACTGCACCCTGCGACTTTTCCACGGTTAAACAGTGTACGCGGAACACGGAATCCTAATTCTATTTCTAGATTAAAGTAGTCACAGCTTCATAACATATATCTTTATGGTATTAGCTATCTTCCAATGAAAGTCCACTAACAATCGGAGATTAGCTAGAATAATTCGACAGTCAGACAGTTTTTTGTTAAAAATCTCATTCATATCTATATCTCCTTTTGAAGAGTGTAACCTTCATGTAACATAGAATATGTAGAGGGCAGATATTGTACAAATATAACGTATTTTTGTATGGTTATCTATCTTATGAAATACAAGTTTATACCCACGAAATCGTGTATAATTTAGGGCAGCATAGTATTTTGTTGGCCGATAGTTCTTAAGAGAAAAAAAAACCGTATAACCTTATTACGAAACCCTAAAACTCAAACATAAAATGCTATGAGTATTAAAATTCACGAAAAAAAGCATACAAAGCGAGAGACGTCTATGGTGGGATTTTGACAAAGACAAGGATTAATTTCAACTATATAACATGCCGTTAGAATTGCCATTTGTGGCCGCATCTATGCTCGCTAGTTTAAGCGCTCGTCTTTGCTCGCAAGCCTTTGTTGCAGACCGATTGTAAAGTAAGTAAATTTGTCATAAGTTTGTGTTAAGTTTGTCCTGTGTTTGTTACTAGTTAAGATACGATTATATAATTGTTCATTATATAAATTCTGCTGTCTGTTCTAGTGAAAACGGATGCGTATTGTTGCTTGTTCAGTAAAAGATGTTTTTTGTGCAGTGCATTCTCTAAATTTAGGCGCCTAACTGCCCGAACACAGATTAGTTTAGGCGAAAAATGGCGCTATGCGTAATGCAATATAGTAGTCTATAAAAAACTAAACTAACTGTCGATCGCGCCTATAATTGCCTACAATGAAAATTACAGGCTATATATAAAATTAGGGTATCCTAGTCTAAAAAAATAAACTAATTTAAATTAAACTAGTAAAATCGGAAACAGTTTACGTGCGCGTCGCTAACATCTAGATTATCTTAACGTATTCTTAACGCAATCAAAACAGATTTTATAATTATCTTTTCTTATATTTTTTAGCCTTTCTTTAATAAGATGTAAAAATAGCTAGAAATATTTAGGGATTACATTTTTAGTTATTTCTGTAGAATAAAGTTATATTGCATTTTACAGTGGTGACATGCAGCTGTCGTAGAAACGATTTTTATTTCAACATAGAGGGATATAAGTGGTATTACATTCAACCTAAGAACCTATCACTTTCTTCCCGTGGGTGTTTTCCCAGAGGCATTAGAAACAGCCTTGAAAATAGTTATGGCAACCGATAGATCGCGGGTAACCATCTCTAATAATATGAGGCCAAAATAATCGGACCGAAAATGGCAGCTGTGGCGATTATGACAAATCACTATAGAGCCTATTTCCTACAGTGGACTTTAATAAATATGTATGTAATGTATATACATTACCTTACCATTGAAATCGAGAGCATCTCTTAGAGTGAAATTTAAAGAAATAAATATTTTAAGATTGGTCTCGTTATATATAAAAATGAATAAATATACATAAAAATCTTTTATAATTTTATTAAGGATCTTGATGTACAAAATGTTGCTACCAGAATAGAAAAGCTTGTAACGTCAGTTAATCGTCTCTATAGAATGAGAGAATCATTCAAGGGTTAAGTACCTTGTACTACGAAATCTGAGTAAATGTGCAGAGTGACTATTACCAATTTAAAGAAGATTGTAAAAAGGTAAAAAATATTACGAAAAGGTTAGTTGGTCACCCAATAGCCGAGTGGTTGAATGATCAGATTCGGTCAAAGAGGCGAGTTTAATTCTCAGGTTTTAAGCTCGTACTAATGAGTTGTCAAAACTTATGTTTGATTTATATCGTTGGATTGGACACAAAGATCCAACAGGCTTTCCATCCGTCACGTTGTCTCAAAAATGTCTTGGGTGGATGGAAATTTTGTGGTTAGTCATGATCGTCTAGTGGTTAGCAGCCCATGTTGTAGGTGAAAGGCGTAAAGACATTTTATTTTTATTTTTAAAAGGTGTCATATAAAATAAATCCGTACATTATTTATAACGTAACTGATAGTATACAAGCCAACTGAATGAAGTGGAATGGCGATCTCTTCATAAATTGTGCGTCGTTACCTCGGAAAAAGAAATGAAGAGACTCGATACTTAGACGTGCGTGTATGAGGAAAATGATAATATTTGAAAGAAGTGAAAGAGTTATGTAAGGATCGTGACACTTAATATTTATTCTCTGTGACTATTCGGTCAAAGAGAGATGATAATAATAATTACGAACACTGGGGCCAGAGCGACAACATCATGTAGAAACCGGTGTTTACACCACTCGTCCACGGAGGTCGTACAAATATAATAATAGTAATAATTACTGATTGTAACCATTGGGAATTAATAAGTCGCATCTACGCTATTTCTAAATATTTCATGTACAATACCTTGTATTTCCTATGTTAATGTACTCATAGTCCACCAAGTTAAGCCTCAAGGCCTTTCAAAATCACGTTCACTTAAATAAGTAAAATTAACAAAATAATCTGTCTGATTGTTGTACTAACACGGTCTCATTTACAAAATGTAATTCGTTGACTTCGGAAACAAAACGTGACATAGTAATCACAGAGCTGTCACGATTATATTATTTAATACAAAAGAAGACGTAACTAAGTTGTGAATTTAATATGTCTCGCACATTTGGCGGGATCGCGACCGGACAAAGACAGATTATTCGGGTTACACTGAGGACCGAGTAATTTCCCAGCAACCGCGTCTTTGTACATCGTTTGAACCATAAATTAGCACTAAACATGAACAAAGTGACTGAGTACTTGTTTTACAGGTACTTCAACACAGATTGTAAACATTTTTTTTAGACGAATGCAATAAATGTACCAAGTAACGTTGTATATTTTTGCGTAATTAAAATTATGTAGGTCACGATAACCGACTGGTTGGGTGATGGAACTAAGAGACTCGAGTTTACGACCCCAGATAGTAGACTCATTACAGAACACAGCTTTTCAAAAGTAAGTTTGTATTTGGAATGGCGTGCAGACAATATAACTAATATTATATATAGTATAAATAGGGATCGGGATGCTTGGCTGTTATTTGTTTACACAATTTAATAATAATAATTGGCCATTCATTCAGCACACACAGACGGCGATAAACCTGTCTCAAAAATGTCTTCGGTGGAGGAATTGGGTCGAAAGGACTTAATTGTTTAGACTAGACCTCTGTTTACCCCTGTAGAATTGCATGCTACCCATCACCGGTCTGTTTTATTTCGGTCTGGTATTTTCCAGGCTGGTTATACCTGTTAGTTTTAGTAGCTATTGCCATACTCAAAATGTATCGGATATTTCCTTAATCACTGGTTACGTCATTCTAGCGAAGAAATGGGCTAGTAAATTTTGCGTAAACTGTGTAATATTTGAGCTGATAATATTTATATAAAACTATTGAAATTATCTTTCCTTTGAGTATGTTTAGGAGTCACATCGGTTGACCTCGGTTGACGAAGTGGCGGCACGTATCGTTTTCCATACCGCCAGGTCTGAGATCCAGGCTCGATTCCCAGTCAGATCAATATGGAAAACATTTTCTACATTTCCGGAGTCTGGGTGCATTGGTCAAGTTAGAGCGGTACAATGTATGTGATGTCGTCACTATCAATATATTCATTTATTATTTTTGATACCATTAAGTTTATCTATGGATGTGACCAATATTTATACTCGTCTGTGCCTTTCCAAATTAAAGTGTTAGTAATTATCATGTATTTAGTTGTAAGCCTGTATAGCCTCAATACAACACTTACTCAAATTAACTTTCATTTCTTCTTGAGTATGGTGTTTATGGTCATAGTTCATATCCATTATTCGCTTCAATTGACTTTATTGTTTTTAATTCTTCATTGAAGTGATATTCATTAAATTGGGACTGAAGCAATCTGAGATCTATGGAAAAAGAATGCTGCATATTTATGTGAATAGTCACTTACATGCTTTCATCCAACGTAAATAAACGAGCACTTATGTAATAGAATCAGAACAAATTAATGTACCATTAAACACCCAGACCGCAAAACCAGTCGAAAAAGTGTTATTTGTATTGACCCGTCAGAAATCGAACCTATGACCGTAGCTATTGCTACCACTTAAACAGGTGTGTCCGCCACTTATCGTCACGGATATTATTAGTTAATCATGCATAAATTACTATGTAATCATAAATATTGAAATTACTCGTTGGTCTTCCTTTTTTTTTAAATATGTTTTATAACTTTCAGTATTAAATTTTTTAACATTTGTTGCTAGCAATTATTCCTTGTGTGTGTTTTCTTTTAACAAAATACACGAACGCAATTATTCAGGACTATGTTTCTATTTTTAAATGGAGCAACTAAAATAGTAATTAATACTTTAATAACGCTGTTAACTGGCGCAACCAGTTTGTAAACGAAAAACTGTAGATTTAGGATTGCGTGTATTATGTATTGCTTAAAAGTGAGAATAATGAATAAAAGTATAAATTTTAACAATTTAAGCCTAAGTTTTATTTTTTTGTCATTTTCACTCTATATTTCGATAACTAAGTCGAAAGTTGAAAAACTATAAATCCTCCTTATTGAAATATAACCCAATATAGAAATTAACATTGGCCACAGAACGAAGTTTAGTTTTTTTTGCTTCTGAATAGAGTAAACAAATCAGAAAACTACATGAAACGCGTGGTGTGTTGGTTTAGGAATAAAATGGATGGTATCTCGAATGATGCATCTTTTGAGGTTGCAATTTTTAAATATTAGTTGATGAATGAATGTTTGAAAACCGAAAATGATTCTGTTTGACTTACTTTTGTGTCATTGAGGATTGAGGCCCATTAGCAACAGTGGTAGAGCCACGCATCAGCTTTTGTTGTTGCCACATGAATGGGCAGCTCGACCACATGGAACTACAAGACCTCACAGAATACCGGCGTGAAGTAGAAGTCTAACAAACTTATGCGTTTCGTCTGGTAGTGCAGGTAACCGGACGCCCACCCCCTCCCCAATTCTGGGGAGACGCCTCTGAGGTGGCGCGCATCTGCGATGCCGCTGGTATTACCCAGGTGTTCATGGGCGGCGGTAATCACTATCAGGCTCGCTCGTTTGCCTCCCTTTTCTATAAAAAAAATTATCTGACGACTTTCGTGCATGAGTGGCGTACATCGGTTTTCTAAATGTCTCCATTTCTGACGTTCCGGGTTCAAGTTCGGACGGGTCGAAAACCGGGTTTCTTTATTTTCGGGTCTAACTGGTGTAACCGCCAATTCCGTTCTAAAGGTTTCTCCTAAGTCGTATTTTACAATACCTAGGGAAGAAGAATTATATAATAAGGATATATAAAATGAATAAATACCTTTACACCTACCTCATATGTTTTATTCATGCGTTTTATAGTATTTATAAGTCAATTCGTTGGCTTTGTAGACCAAATTCTGATTTGTAAATAAATGCAAACAAAAAAATTCCGGGCGTTGGTTACTACTACTAAAAATTTATGGGTGAATATTGTTAAAAAATATTTGGAATCGTGTTTTATCACTATATACCTAGTATTCATGATAATTAAAAAAGTGTAGGAAATTAAATAAAAAATATTTTATGCATGTTTATAATACTGATGTGAACCCAAGCCTGTTCTACACTACGTATGGTGTTAATCCTATCGTTTAGTGTCCAACCAACAGTACAAAATATTTATAGAACATAATTATTCATATATAATAGATATAAAATATGTTTGGCGGAAAGTTACTTGGGTCAAAGGGACTTGATTGTATAGACAATACCTCTGTCTACCCCTGTATCAGGGAATTGCGTGAAGACATTATTTATTTATTTATTTATTATTATAATACCGAGTTGTGTGGTTCTTCAGTTAGGAACCCTTATCCTGTCGAACTCCGGTATTCGATTCAATTTCGATTGCCTATTGGCTTTTGACAACACGTTCCTTCGGAGAAATGTAAATACAATTCCAAAGCTAACAAGGCGTCATACCTGTAATTTATTTAGTGGGTGAGTTAATGGGGGTATGTTCAAAACGCTCTACCTCCAGTCCGCGCCAGTCGACGGCATAATGTATATTTTGTTCAAGCCGCCGTGCGAAGATGTGACCACATGAAACTACCAGGGCTGCCTGTTGTCCCGGTAATTCGTTGTTGTCTGGGTTCGGTGATGTCACGTCGTAGTTTTGAATCCTGGTATATCAATGATTGTGTTTACACAAAACTAGATTACTTTAACGATTTTCGTTAATGTATAAAAAATATCTTCCCGCAGTTCCCAATACAGGGGTAGACAGAGGTCGAGTCTGACAATTAAGTCCCTTCGACGCACCTTCCACCGAAGATATTTTCGGGACAACGTGACAGGTGGTGAGCCGTCGGCGTCTTTATGTCCAAACCAACGATGATAAATAAATAAGTTTTTGAAAAACCCATTGGTACGAGCCACCAACTGGTGATCGAACTCGGGTCTGATAATTTGAAATTCCGACCACCCAACCACCCGACTATCGTGACTTTTTATGTTAATGCTTATTATCTGTAAATTAAACTTTCTTACTCAACTGCTAAATTAGTCACGAAAAAAAAGCACAATAGCTGAGTGGTTGGTTGAAGGAATTTGAGTCAGGAGACCAGGTTCTATCCCATGTGAGCTTGTGCCAATGAGTTATTCAAAACCTATGTGCGATTTACATCGTTGGCTAAATAAAGATGACAGATTGTACCTTTCACGTTAACCCAAAATAAAAAATATTTTGGGGGTTAATTGTATAGATCTCTGGGTAGACAGGCTAAAGTAATATTGGAAAATGTGCGAAGAACACTCACACACACACACAAACACATATCTTCTTTATAGCCAATCAAAAGTCCACTACTGAAATATGAGTTCGAGGTTAACCACAAACGGTCAGGAACCACCTATACTCCTAAGGTGGTATTCGCTGTACCAGACCTCATGCCGATAAATACTACTTTCTGTCACCGGTTTGTTTTATTTTGGTCTGATATCTTCTTTTTTACAGCCTGTCAAAAGTCTACTACTGAACACAGGCCATCCTAAATTCCACAAGAACGTTCCTTAGAAAACTGCATCCATCGACTCCTGCAACATTTTGCACGTTGTTACTCCATCTTGTGGGGGTCGTCCTGTCTGCGTTGCCTTGAATGGGGTGCCACTCGAGACTCTTTTTTTTCCTCAGCGGTTATCAGTTCGTCGATCTATGTGGTAAAACACAAATAGAAATATCTCCACGCTATTCCAAATACAGGGGTAGACAGAGATCTAGACAATTAAGTCCTTTCGACCCACCCACCCACCCACCGAAGACATTTTTGGGATATGTCTTGTGACGGGTGGTGAGCCGTCCTGCATCTTTATGTCAAGCCAACGATATAATTCGTAAATAAAAAAATTATCTTCACGCACTTCCCAATACAGGTAGACAGAGGTCGAGTCTAGACAATTAAGTCCTTCAACCTACCACCGAAGATATTTTCAGGATAACGCGACGGGTGGGTGGGCCCGTCATAAATCCTTATGTCCAAGCCAACGATATTCGTACATAAGTTTTTGAAAAACCCATTGGTACAGAGCCTACCAACTGGGGATTGAACTCCGGGTCTATTGACTCCAGCTAAACCACCCAACCACTCGGCTATCGTGATTAATTCGTAAATAAGTTTTTGAAAAAACCCTTTGGTACCATCCAATCATGATTATCGTTACTCTATAGCTATGTGCTTGTGTTATAAATAATAATAATTATAATATATATTTTATAAATCCATTGACGAAAAGTTTACAAAGTCATTCGCCGCGACAAAGATCACAATAAATCACACCTCAACTGCGGCTCTGCGACTATAGTTTAAGTAAGACGAATGTTCTCGAACGAAATTATTTGAAAGTTTCGTTCGAACGTCACTCAGTATTGCTTGAAATTGTCAGGTGTAAGCATTTAAGTCTTTAGTTATGATGCTTTGATGTAAAACTTCTTTTATTTATAACTTATAGTTTTAACCAGCCCTTTATTGTCTGATATTATTTTCGAGTAATACTCTATTCTTGATATATATTTGTTTTTTAATATGTTTTGACTGCACACAATTTGTATTTTAAAACATAATATATAAGTTTTTAAACATGCAAATCTTGATCATTAATCACCTTCTGTTCTTCAATTAATGAAATTTACACAGTCAACTGGAAACGGGCAACATTCGTGTCACACGATACAGAGGCTGGGAGAATTGACGTTACCACGCTATGGCAGAGGTCGCGAATTCGATCCTGCCCGTGTCAGTTGATTTTTTAAATTCTCTTTAATTTAATAACATGTCTAACAATTACTTTTCGGGTAGGGATAGTGTTGGATTGTTTTAAAACACACTTGGGACTAAGTAAAGTCGGTCCTGGATTCGCAAAGGATGCTTTCCTGTCTTCTGAAAGGGGCATCTGAAATAACACCAATGCATGTTGGCGACAACACCAGATACCTCGCATCTTAGAAGTTGCTGTCCGTAACCGGTCCGGATAATTTTCGTCTGAGTATATATGCAGATGGTTATCTCGCAATCTGTCATTTTCTGGTGAAAGCCAATTGCCAAGGAAAGAAAAGTGGTGATAATTTTTTCGCCGATTACGTACCACAATTTGGTACGTTTTATTACCAATATTTGTACAACTTTTCAAAGCAAGAGAAATTGTTTCATTAAGTTTACATTTGCAAAATACTACTTTTTGATTGGTTTTGGTTAAAATCTTTTTTAATATCACATTTTTTAATTAAAATAGCCAGTGGTTGGGTGGTCGGAATTTCGAGTCAATAGACGAGTTCGATCCCCATTGAGTGAAGGCTCGTACCAATGGGTTTTCAAAACTTGTGTACGAATATCGTTGGCTTGGACATGAAGACGGCAACGGGCTCACCACTTGTCGTTGTCCAATATCTTCGGTGGAAGGTGGGTCGAAGGGATTTAATTGTCTAGACTTGACCACTGTCTACCCCTGTATCGGGAATTGCGTGAAGATATTTAATTTTTATTTTTTGCGTTCAAAATTAATAAAAAAAAAATATATATATATATATATATATATATATATATATATATATATATATATATATATATATATATATATATATATATATATATATATATATATATATATATATATATATATATATATATATATATATATATATATATATATATATATATATATATATGTATATATATATATATATATATATATATATATATATATATATATATATATATATATATATATATATATATATATATATATATATATATATATATATATATATATATATATATATATATATATATATATATATATATATATATATATATATATATATATATATATATGTTCGACATATATATATATATGTGTCGAAAATAATTCAAACCTTAGCACTTCTACCAACCCCTTAACACACTGATCATCGATCTGTATTAGAAAAACAATAATTCATACCATAACACAACAGGTTAATAAAATATCTTCACGCAGTTCCCAATACAGGGGGTAGACAGAGGTCGAGTCTAGACAATTAAGTCCCTTCGACGCACCTTCCACCGAAGATATTTTCGGGACAACATGACAGAGGTGGTGAGCCCGTCACCGTCTTTATGTCCAAGCCAACGATGAAATTCCTACGCCAAGTTTTTGAAAAACTAATTGGTGCACTGCCACCTGGGGCTCGAACTCGGGTCTCTCGACTCTAATTCCGACCACCCAACAACTCGGCTATCGTTAATTTTTGACAACAGGGTAACATAATAAAATAATAATGTGAGGAGGCTCAGTTAGAGAACCGCATAACGAAACGATGGTAGATTAAAATTATTATCGATAAACACATGCTTTAACTAATTTCGATAAATAAATAATATGATTTTAAATGTAAGGTATAAATAAAAAATTTTACAATTCCTATGAAATCTATCAACTAGTTATCTCTTTAATTTCAAATACAAAATATATACATTCATCATTATCAAAGACACGATATAGCCAAGTGGTTGGGTGGTCGGAATTTTGAGTCAAGAGGCCAGGATTCGATCCCAGGTGAGCTTGTACTAATGGGTTTCAAAACTCATGTACAGGTATATTGTGGCTTGGACAAAAACGGCAACGGGCGTACCACCATCGTGTCGAAAATATATTCGGTGGAAAGTGGGTAGACAGGACTTAATTGTTAAAGACTAGACCTCTATCTTCCCTGTATAGGGAATGGCGTGAAGAAGATGTTTATTTATTTGTCGTTATCAAAATAGTAATACCAACCGCTCTCGTTCCTATACGCTTTAATGTCAAACATTTCAGTCAAGTAAGTATATGTTAAGAAATGAAGAATAAAATTTCACACCATTCTAATCAACGTGACAGGTGGAAGACTGTCGCTATCTTAATGTCAAACCAACAATAAGAATCGTACGTAAAGTTTCCGAAAAAAACCTATTGTGCAGATTACCACCTGAGAACTCGGGTCTCTGGACTTTCGTTCTGAGCAAAAAAATACATTTGCTTATAAGCCAATTTTTAATAGCACTGTTTGTGCGCGAACGTGGTGGAAATAAAATTCATTGCATGCAAGGCTGAGGTTCCCGGCTTCGCTCAAGATAAACACATTTTGAAAATTACTGTATAATTAACACAATCAAACTGAATGATTTATATTGTCGGCTCTGACTGAATAGAATAAATACGGCGACAGATTCACCGCTTGTCATGGTGTCTCAAAAATTTCGTCGATGAAATGTGGTCGAAAGCAAAAATTATCTGGACCTCACCTGCTTACTCCTATATTAGGAAAAGATAAAAACAAAGTTCTGAGTTAAAAATTGTATGAATTTCTGTTTTAAGGTCAAATAACAGCTCAAATAAATATCTTTACTGGATTCCCCCATGCAAAGGGTAGATAGCGGTAGTCTAGACAATTAAGTCCCTTCGACCCACCTACCACTGAAGATATTTTCAGGACAACGCGACAGGTGGTGAGCCCGTCACCGTCTTTATGTCCAAGCCAACGATATAATTCATAGATTGGCTTTTCAAACTATGGTCGTAATATAAGCTTTGAATCAAAATAATATAAAAGTATAGATGCTACTTATAACAATGTATTTCAGCCTTTAATCATCGAAGCAGCTGGATATTAAGACAGCGATGATCGCCACCTGTCTCCTTGTCCCAAAAATATGTTATCAGTAGAAGGTGGTCAAAATGTCTTTATTGTCGATATCTCCGACTATTCGGAATGTAGAGCAGATAGTTAAACAATTAATTAAATAATTAAACATTTTGTTTCTAACCTGATTTTATGTATGCAAATCATTGACATGGCAACATGTGGTACAAAGCTACCATGATACGTGCGACGTGACCGAAACCAGACATCAACGAATTACCGGGACAGCCGGCGGCCTGGTAATTTCCCGTAGTAACCACATCTTCCACGCTTGAACAAAATATACATTATGCCGTCGACTGGCGTGGACTGGAGAATTGAACCGTTTGAACATACCCCATTAACTCACTCACTAAATAAATTGGGCATAACGTGTGAATTGTTTGAAATTTACATTTACTGCTACTTCTGTCTACTCCTGTAATGGGAATCGCGAGAAAGTATTTTAATAAATAAATAAAATAAATATCTACACGAATTCATAATACAGGGGCAGACTGAGAAGTCTTAACTCTGAAACAGTTAAGTCCCGCTGGATCAAAAGACATTGGTACAGGCAGCCACCTGGGGTTATACCGAACTCGAGTCTCTTGACTAAAATTCAAACCATAACCTCTCAGCTAATAATTAATTTTAATTTTTGAAAATGATATTTTTTTATAAAATAATGTGTGGTACATGGTGTAAATATCTACTAGTTACGGATTTGTTGGAGCTCCTCCGTGAGGGTGTGTGGGTTGAGTTAGAGACTGTGAGGCGCGGCGCATTAGATCGGGTGGGTTCACTCACCCTGATGACGCGCCACCGACTGTTCCCAAATTAGTCCGAACCTATAGACCGATTCGAGCGCCGTTTTTATTTGTTGGTTAATACTCTCTCTTTCTACTTGTGTTACTGAAGTCTGTAAACGCAGATGCAACCGACATAAACCTCTCCTTTAAAGAGGATTCTATAATCGCCACACTTGGCTAGAAGATTTGCGATCATAATAATCGTCTCGCACTTAAGACGCTGTAACCGGTTTTTAAGGTTAATGAATGGATCCATTCCCAATGGTTACTATTGTGGCGACATTTGTTTCTTCATAAGAAACTTGCTAGTGATGAAAAAAACATATCGACATCCTACCTCGCGCTATGAAGTTCTTTGATTGTTTCATATATACAGTATCGATAGCGCATTGGAGAAGGAGACGTCCTCCCCAGGTCACGTTCACGCTCGACCTGGCAGGTAGCTCATCGTCCGCTATACTATAAATAATATGTTAATACATTATAATTAATATTCCCTCGTTTGTAGAAGATCTTCGCTTTCTTTACAGGGTCAGGTGCATCTGAAGTTTTTCTCTTCTTCATTTCTTGCGGGTCTTCGACTGTCGCAGGTCACCTTAAATGAAGCTGTAAAAGGTCTCCGTGCCAACAGCATCCCGTGGATGGTTTAGTCGTATGTTTCTCCTTCTGATATCCGAGTCCGACCATGTTCGTTTCAATTGGCCTCCCGGTCGAAACGTTCGTGTATCTAGTATTTTCCTCCGTTATATAAAATATATATATATATATATATATATATATATATATATATATATATATATATATATATATATATATATATATATATATATATATATATATATATATATATATATATATATATATATATATATATATATATATATATATATATATATATATATATATATATATATATATATATATATATATATATATATATATATATATATATATATATATATATATATATATATATATATATATGTATATATTATTTATTTGTCGTTATTAAAATAGTAAATACCAACTGCCTTCGTTCCTATGCGCTTTATGCTCAAACATTCCAGTCAAGTAAGTATATGTTAAGAAATGAAGAATAAAATTTCACACCATTCCCAATCCTGGGGTAGAAAGAAGTCTAGGTAATTAAATGCTTTCGACCCACCTTCATGGTAGGACAACGACAGGTGGAGAGACTGTCGCTGTCTTAATATCCAAACCAACAATAAGAATCGTACGTAAGTTTCGAAAACCTATTGGTACGGGTCTACCACCTGGGGAACTCGGGTCTCTGGACTTCGTTCTGAGCAAAAAAAAGTATACATTTATATATAAAGCGAATTTTAATAGCACTGTTTATTGCGCGAACGTGGTGGAAATAAAATTCATTGCATCCAAATGAGGTTCGGCGCGCCGCTCCAAGATAAAACACGACACGAAAATTACTGTATAATTTAACACAATCAAACTGAATGATTTATATTGTCGGCTCTGACTGAATACAGAATAAATACGGCGACAGATTCACTGCTTGTCATGGTGTCTCCAAAAATTTCGTCGATGAAATGTGGGTCGAAAGCAAAAATTGTCTGGACCTCTGCTTACTCCTATATTGGGAAAAGATAAAACAAAGTTCTGAGTTAAAAATTGTATGAATTTCTGTTTTAAGGTCCAAATAACAGCTCAAATAAATATCTTTTACTGGATTCCCATGCAAAGGGGTAGATAGCGGTCTAGTCTAGACAATTTTACCCTTTGACCCTTCTTCCACTGACGATATTTTCAGGACAACGTGACAGGTGGTGAGCCCGTCACCGTCTTTATGTCTAAGCCAACGATATAATTCATAGATTGGCTTTTCAAAAACTTATGGTCGTAAGTATCAGCTTTGTATCAAAATAATATAAAAGTATAGATGCTACTTATAACAATGTGTTTCAGCTAATCATCGAAGCGGCTGGATAATAAAAGACGGCGAAGTGATCACCACCTGTCTCCTTGTCCCAAAAATATGTTATCGGTAGAAGGTGGGTCGAAATGTCTTTATTGTCGATATCTCCGACTATTCGGAATGTAGAGCAGATAATTAAACAATTAATTAAATAATTAAACATTTTGTTTCTAACCCAGTTTTATGTATACAAAATCATTGACATGGCAACATGGTACAAAGCTACTGCGTGCGACGTGACCGAAACTAGACATCAACGAATTACCGGGACAACCGGCGGCCCTGGTAATTTCCCATGTGGCCACATCTTCACACGCTTGAACAAAATATACATTATGCCGTCGACTGGCGTGGACTGGAGGTGGACCGTTTTGAACATACCCCATTAACTCACCCACTAAATAAATTACAGGCATAACGTGTCGGGTGTTTAAATTTACATTTACTGCTACTTCTGTCTACTCCTGTAATGGGAATCGCGAGAAAGTATTTTAATAAATAAATAAATAAATATCTACACGAAATTCATAATACAGGGGTAGACAGAAGTCTTGTCTAGACAGTTAAGTCCCTTTGGATCAAAGAAGACATTGGTACGAGCCAGCCACCTGGGGTTCGAACTCGAGTCTCTTGACTCAAAATTCCGACCACCCAACCTCTCGGCTATCATTAATTTTTTTTTAAATTTTTAGATAATGATATTTTTTTTTATAAAATAATGTATGGTACATGGTGTAAATATCTACTAGTTACGGATTTGTTGGAGCTCCTCCGTGAGGGTGTGTGGGTTGAGTTAGAGACTGTGAGGCGCGGCGCATTAGATCCAGACGGGTTCACTCACCCTGATGACGCGCCACCGACTGTTCCCAAATTAGTCCGAACCTAGACCGATTCGAGCGCCGTTTTTATTTATTTAGTTAATACTCTCTCTTTCTACTTCTGTGCAGTCTGTAAACACAGATGCAACCGACATAAGCCTCTCCTTTAAAGAGGATTCACTATAATCGCCACGCTTGGCTAGAGGATTTGCGATCGCAATATTAATCGTCTCGCACTTAAGACGCTGTAACCGGTTTTTAAGGTTAATGAATGGATCCATTCCCAATGGTTACTATTGTGGCGACATTTGTTTCTTCATAAGAAACTTGCTAGTGGTGAAAAAACATATCGACATCCTACCTCGCGCTATAGAAGTTCTTTACGATTGTTTCCATATATACGAGTATCGATAGCGCACGCTGGAGAAGGAGACGTCCTCCCCAGGTCACGTTCACTGACCTGGCGGGTAGCTCATCGTCCGCTATACTATAAATAATATGTTAATACATTATAATTAATATTCCTCGTTTGTAGAAGATCTTCGCTTTTACAGGGGTCGGGTGCATCACGAAGTTTTTCTTCTTCATTTCACTTGCGGGTCTTCGTACTGCAGGTCACCTTAGATGAAGCTGTAAAGGTCTCCGTGCCAACAGCATCCCGTGGATGGTCGGTATGTCGGTATGTTTCTCCTTCTGATATCCGAGTCCGACCATGTTCGTTTCAGTGGCCTCCCGGTCAGGAAACGTTCGTGTATACAGAAAACATTTTCTCCACTGTTATATAAAATATATATATATATATATATATATATATATATATATATATATATATATATATATATATATATATATATATATATATATATATATATATATATATATATACATATATATATATATATATATATATATATATATATATATATATATATATATATATATATATATATATATATATATATATATATATATATATATATATATATATATATATATATATATATATGTATATATATATATATATATATATATATATATATATATATACATATATATATATATATATATATATATATATATATATATATATATATATATATATATATATATATATATATATATATATATATATATATATATATATATATATATATATATATATATATATATATATATATATATATATATATATATATATATATATATATATATATATATATATTTAATATGTTTTTAATATAAATTTACCAAATTAGTTATTAGTCAATTCTGCTATAATAACATGCACCCTTCAAAGAAACATTGGCGTCATAAAACAGCTGTACATACTGTAAAGGTTATTGTAACAGAGAAGGCATCCGAATCATGTCTATTCCGCAAAGAATACATTATTCATTTCCTAAGCAAGGAGTTGATGGATACAAGTCATTCCTTATTCCATCACATTGTGTGTGTTTTTTCCTGAACACATCCGTTGTGTTACCATAAACAAATGTAACCTCGTGTAATTTCCGGTGCGTTTCATGTATTCATTAAAGGATGTATGTTGTCAATCATGTTGGTAACATTGAATAAAACGGACCAAGTTCATCCCGGGCGACGTTCCATTAGGTTTTTGTATATTTCATTTATTGAGTTGTAAAGACACCTGCAGGTAACGTTGAACAATGAAATAAATAAATTAAACACGACCGATTCAAAGCCGCGACCTCTGAACCTCTGATTCACCGTGTCAAACACGTGTAGAAATTTTAAATCTCTCTCACTTACGCCTCTTGTGGGCGTTGGCGACATCTATCAGACTTGGTTGATATGTAGACAAAATCTCACGCCATTCCCAATACAGGGGTAGACCGAGGTCTTTTGGGACAACGTGTCACGTGGACAGTCCGCTCTTTTTAAAACATTAATACCTTAACGCCATCTACTACGCATCTCTAACTTTCTTCGTTTGATACAAAGAAATTGCATCAAATGAAGAAGGTTCATGCGTAGGTCTAAGATGTAATGCTTCATAAAAGATGTTTAAACTGGCTTTGTAAACTTTGCGAATTGGAACATTTTGTTACACTGTAGTAGTCACGATAGCCGAGTGGTTGGGGTAGTCACGATAGCCGAGTGGTTGGGTGGTCGGAATTTCGAGTCGAGAGACCTGAGTTTGATCCCCAGGTGGCAGGCTAGTACCAATGGTTTTCAAGAACCTATGTACGAATTATATCGTTGGCTTGGACATAAAGACGGTGACGCGCTCACCGCCTGTCATGTTGTCCTGAAAATATCTTCGGTGGAATGTGGGTCGAAGGGACTTAAACGTTCAGACTAGACCTTTGTCAACCCCTGATTGGGAATTGCGTGAAGATATTTATTTATTTGTTACACTGATGTTTGGCTACAGACATGGATACAGTGAGGTCTACAATCTTCAGAAATTTAAAATTCAAATAAATAATTAAGCCACGATATCCAAGTGGTTGGGTGATTGAATTTGAGTCAAGAGAGCTGAGCTCGATTCTGAGCTGGTAAGCTCGTTTTAATGTTTTTTTTTTTTTTCAAAACTTATGATTTACATCGTCGGTATGGTCATAAAGACGGCGAAAGGCTCACCATTTGTCACGTTGTCCCAAAATGTATTCGGTAAAAGGACTTAATTGTCTAAGCCTCTGTTTACTTCAGTATTGGGAATGGCGTGTAGATATATTTTTAATAACTAATTTACTTCACTTCACCAGACGCAAAACAGATCAGCCTGGACACCACTATTGAAGAGAACTACCTATGGTGGTCACGACCTCAGCCATGAGGAAATGACGAAGAAGAATAAGAATTTATTTTGTCACAGATTTTCGTTTTCGAAATTTATCATTACAACTGACGTTTCATATAGATTACAATCGCGAAAGAATGTGCGTGGTCAAGGTGTTGATTCGTTTATTCCAAGAGCCGCATGATATGCAAACAAACTTACACTTTCAAAAATACTAAAAGCATATTTGGTTTTTAAACATTGCTTCAGATTTATGTTTACTCGAGAACATATTTTTAGCAATACTGAAAGAGCAAGGTGAGTATGGACGTTTAAAGAAGAAAGGAACGTGGCAAAAATTACGATTTAAATAAAGAAAAGAACAAGAAAACAAATACTTGTTTAGCATATACCAAGATGGCAAAAGTGCCGGGACGAAATCCGGACCCTATCACGTCGTAAATAAAGAAAAGATAGCTGCCGTTTAATCCCACTAATGACTTGGCGGTCCATAAAATTTTCGGTTTCATAAAATTTATTAGAAATTTTACTAATCAACTGACACGGGCGCGATTCGAACCCGTGACTACGGGCGTTTCTATCAAACTTGTTAAAACATATAATAATATGTTTTAACAAGTTTGATAGAAACGCCCGTGGTCACGGGCACATATATAATAATATATGTATGTATGATCATTATAAAGTACGTATGAGGTAGTGTATACTACATACAATTCTCCCGGGGTACCATAATGAGTACGAGTTCTGCAAATCAGACCGCTGGCTTGTCGTATCTTATAAAAGATTAGATTATCTTATAGAAGAAGAGAGAAAAAGGTATTAACCAAAAAAAATGATGGAAAACATCACAAGTCATAAAAAAGGAATAAAAAGAAAGATAACGCCGCTCTTATATTTTGAAACAAAATATCGACTTCATTGTCAGGGGAGTCTAAAGATTCATGACTTTTCATATTCTATTACTCTGTTCTTACATATTTACTCCATTTGCTTCCTGAATCTTTGCGTCATATGTGTCTTCGACATTTTTTTCTTTTCGTATAAAATAAGACTATAATATATTTGTTAGAAGCCAGTGTTTTTAAAATATGAAAGTATGTAAATACGTGTATAAAAATTAATCAATGTTACTACCATAGATTATAAATATCTCCACTTCATTCCCAAAACAGGGGTAGAATATATCGGTTAATTTTTCTTGCATAGAAGTACTAATAACCAACTGTAGTGTACTATATCATGTCTAGTGTCCAGTGTAGCATAGAGAATTTTGAATTGTAAAGTGTATTTGGCACTCGTTGGGCATTTTATGAGCAAAATTTTTGACGTCTTAATATAGTAACTAGATTCGTAAATATATACGAATATATGGGAGTAAAAGAGGTCACGATAGCCAAGTGGATGGGTGATCGGAATTCGAGTCCCGAGAGACCCGAGTTCGATCGCCAGTTGGCAAGCTCCCACCAATGGTTTTTTTAAAAAACATATCTACGAATTATATCGTTGGCTTCGACATAGAGGCGTCTTCAGTGGGTCGAAATGACTTAATTGTCCAGACCTCTGTCTACCCTTTATTGAGAATGGCGTGAAGATATTTGTTTATACTTATGCAACGGTTTTTAAAATATGACAGTATCATGAGTAGGAGTATAAAAATTAATATAGGTTACTACCATAACATAGATTCGTATATATTTACGAATGTAGTTACTATATGACGTATTTATATGTCAAAACTTTTTGCTCATAAGATGCCTAACTATTTATAAATACACATTATTGTTCAATGTTCTGTACACTATACTAGACACTAGACATGATATATTGTACAGTTAGTTATCGGTATTTCCAAACAAGAGAAATTAACCGGTATAATTAATTTTAATCTAGTATTCAGGGATGTCACGATAGCCGAGTGGTTGGGTTATCGGAATTCAAGTCGAGAGACCAGAGTTCGATCTCCAGGTGGCAGACTCGTACCAGGAGTTTTTTTTTCAAAACCTATGTATGATTTATATCGTTAGCTTGGAAATAAAAGACGGTGACGGGCTCATCAACTGCCATGTCTTAAAAATATCTTCGGTGGATCGGATAGACTTAATTGTCTAGACTAGACCTCTGTCTACCCTTGTATTGGGAATGGCGTGAAGATATTTATTTTATTTATTAAGTATTCAGAAATAAGTCTATAAAAACGGTCTACCTAAAGTAAGTATACCCGTGATGGTCATTAGCGCCTTAGGTGCTCAAAGATACTCTATCTGGAATCTGGTACTATAATTGGAAAAAATATGTTTGGTAAGCGTTGGGTTTATAGTAAATTCTTCTTTAGGCCTTCGTCTTGCGGAAAACTTATAAACGTCATTATGAAAAAAGGCTCACAAAATAAATTCATACATGGTTCATCAGCGTGGTACCAGTGATGGCGTTAAGCTGAGTTTTACCTTTATTAATGTATACTTTTTTCGTATTGGTTTCTAGGCTTAAATATTAGCTGTTTTATTTTTAATATATTATAAAATGTTTAAATTTTTAGATAACTATCTTGTTTTTTGTGTATTTTAATTTTTTTTTATTTATAGTACATATAACAGTTTACCATCGTGATTGAAACATGTATTATATTATGTATATGCGATAACATATATTAACTATTAACATATATACACAGTCAGGTCATAAGTATTGTTACACAGTAATAACTTTTCTTTAGAATGCTGGCCACAAAAGTTTATTGAATTCGACTTTCGAATTGTTCATGAACATAAACTGTACACTTTTTAGAATTTTACTAATTTTTAAATATGCTGTGGATGCTTAAAGACACACGGTCTGTGTTGCAGTTATAGCGTTGCATCGTTACGGTTACGCACCAATTCAAATTTTTGACATACTAAAAAAATTTAATATAACCAAAAGATTCATCTATCGTACCATCAAACGATACAATGAAGACTCTAGTGTAGATGACAGGTCAAGAAGTGGTCGTCCTCGGTCTGTTAGGACTCCCGCAGTGATAAAAGCTGTGAAGGCGCGAATTCAAAGACTACTAAATTTATAACACCATAAAATAATAAATAAATAAATATATTCACGCAATTCCCCATATAGGGGTAGACAGAAGTCTATTCTAGACAATTAAGTCCCTTTGACCCACCTTCTACCAAAGATATTTTCGGGACAGTGTGACAGGTGGTGGGCCGTCGCCGTCTTTATGTCCAAGCTAACGATATAATTCGTACATAAGTTTTTTTTTAAACCTATTGGTACGAGCCTGCCAACTGGGAATCGAACTCGGGTCTCTTGACTCGAAATTCCGACCACCCAACCACTCGGCTATCGTGACTCTAATATCACCATATAATTAGAATTTATTAGAATTATTAAGCATTTAAGAAATCAACTCATTCCCAGGAGACTATTATTACTAGTAATATACACAGATAGATAGATATGTACAATATCACATTCATTGCTCTGATACCAAAGTAAGCAGCTTAAGCACGTGTATTATGGAATTAGAAACAACGAAACCACAAACACCTAGACTCGAGACAAAGCAAAGCACGTGATTTTCTACATTGACCCGACCGGGAATCGTACCCGGGACCTCTGATCCGGCGACACCATGAATACATATTCATCCGCGGAGGTCGGCTACCTTCAAAATATTTATTTACATTACAAAAACCATTTTTTGTAAAGTTTTTAATGTTCTTAGCACATTTGTCAAATGAATGACGAAAAGAAACAAAAGCCTGAGATATATCTGTATAATTTCCCTAACTGTGTCATATCATTAGGGGTCTGCACAATGGATGCCATCCATTGTGCAGACCCCTAATGATATTTATTATTTATCATCCATACATAAACTCTTAATGTGTATACAAACACTGTGTTATATTGTTAACATAAATATATAGTTATGTGTCTATGTAAGTGTATTATGCTTGGAGGATATACAGCGACAGGTTCACCATCTTTCATGTTTTTGTACTAAAGAAGCTCCGGCAAATTGTGGTTCGAAAGAACCAAATTGTCTAGACCTCAGGCTACCAATATATTGGGAAATGCTTCAAGATAAATTCAAATAAAACCATTTATTCATATAGATAATTTTCATTATAATTCATATTTCGACAGTATTTTTTATCTACTGCCGTATCGCACTGAGGTTCCCCTAACGCACAAGAAACAGGCGAAATAAAGTCCGTTGGTGTCCCCTTTTTTGGAAATCTAAGTAATATTTTTAAGATCCTATTTATTAAGAACATTTTCTTTTTAGAGTTACGATTGCCGAGTGGTTGGGTGGACGGAATTTGGAGTCAAGATACCCAAGTTCGTAACCCAGGTGGCCGGCTCGTACCAATGTGTTTTTCAAAAACTTATGTACGAATTATCGCAAGCTTGGATATAAAACGGCGACGGGCTCACCATCTGTCACGTTATCCCAAAAATATGTTCGGTGGAAGATAGGTCAAAGGGACTTAATGGTCTAGACTACCTCTACTTCCTTCTACCCCTGTATTAGGAATTACGAAGTGAAGATATTTATTTATTTTCTTTCTAGACTAAAACTTCACCGATCACCTCATCCCAGGAATTATAAAATAAATAAAATAAATTTCTTCATGCCAAATCCTGGGGTAGACAGAGCTCTAAACAATTATGTCCTTTCGATCCACTTTCCACCGAAGATATTTTTTGGGACATCATGGCAAGTGGTGAGCTGGTCGTAATCTTTATGTCAAAGCCAACGATATAAAACGAAAAAAAAAAACAAATTAGTACGAGCCCATCACCTGGGGTACTGTACTAGGATAGGTGTACTTATACAGATTATAACAACTAAAAGCTTTTGTTCCTTTCTGAGTCTAAGTTTACAGTTGTCCAATATTTTGTTTTCAGAAAATGATGCCACTTAAGCCCTTCAACCTCTGTAATAATGAACCCGGTATTTCGCGAAGAGGATTTTAGAGCATTTTAGCGGATTGTATTTGGAATCAGATTCATTGTACCATCAAATGAGGACCTTTGTTCATCGCCTACATAAATCATGGGTGGAATTACGGTCGCTCCACCATTTGTCAACTATTAAACGTGGAGCGCAGTATTGTCGTTTTATCCACTGATGATGGAATACTGAATGATTTCTTTTTGTTGTTATACTGTAAACTTTATTAAAAAATACAAATTGTTGTACACAAAATTAGTCCTGTTTCACTTCATTATGAGTGAGTGTATATGAGTGTCACGCCAAAACCGATAAGCCAATTCTAATAAATTTTGGAATAAATATAGAGGCTCACACACCCCTCCCCAATTCTGTGGGACGGGGCACTCTAAGGCGGGCAACGCACCTGCTATGCCTCTAGTATTGCGGGTGTTCATGGGCGGCGGTAATCACTACCATCACGTGTGCCACATGCTCGTTTGCCTCCTTTTCCATAAAAAAGACTGAACTCTGGAGATAATTACAAACTTTAATGTAGGCAGGCGCAGCTCCGTGCAAAAAGCTAGTACTTATAAACGTAAGAAAGTGAATATTTAAAAACCGTTTTTAATTATTTGATTAATAATGTCTCACGACAGTTTTAATGATTCAATTTTAAGTAATTCAAAATCTTATTAATAAAAACTGTCAAATAAAACGAACCCTATCTAGTATGCCACTGAGCAAAGAGTAAGTAATCACTACCAAAGAGTATTTGTTTTGTACGTTTTACTACGAAGGAGTACTTTGTAGTGTTCGCATAGATGATATAACCGAGTGATCAAACGCTTAGTTAAATGTCAAAATAACGTCAATATGATTACATAAGGCCATTTTTACAGTAATTAAATAGCCTTCTGGTTTTCTGCAAACAATTGCTACAAAGCATTGAGATTGAAGTTATTACTCAGCATAATAATGTGACAGAGCATAAGTTTTAAAATCGACTGAAGCGCATCTGACTTCAACGTAAGTATAACTATATTAAAAGATGAAAAAAAAAGTATTGCGGTATAACGGCATAAAATAGACCCTTTCTTAGACGTAAGAACAGACGTTACGTGACGGGCGGTGTTAGCACTTCTTCTAAAGAATTTCTTTAATATTTTTTAAACTGTTAATAGGCATGTTAATAATTAAATGTGAATATATATAAAATAATATATAAAAGATCTTCATGCCATTTCCATAACGGGGTTTAGACAGAGGTTTGACAATTAAGTCCTTTCGGCCTGCCACCTGGGATCGAACTTGGGTATTTTGACCTGGAATTCCGATCACCCAACCACTTGGCTTTTGATGTGAAACATCTATAGCCGCACGTAAAACCGATTTCTGGCGTGGCGACGCATGCCGTGGCTATACAAAGGTATACTAATTTGCACCCTATTACCTGAGAATTAAGGTTTATAATTAAACACTGAAATCCCTTTTTATATTTAATTAATTATATTCATATTATTCATATTAGTGACTATGTAAATTATATTAAGATTTCATTTTACATGAAAGGTCATTTCCTTATAGTCAAAAAGGTTCAATAATTTTTAAAACGAATAAATATAAACTACCATTAAAATTAGCTAGAGATTTTAATGTAATTTGTAAGAGCTGAATCAATGCCATTAATGACATTTCTTCAAAAAGAATTTCAATTGCAAATCAACAACAATCCAAAAGAATCTACTACCAAATATGGTACAACTATAGATTCTGTAATTGTGAGTTATCTTGATAATGTTTCATCCAATACTTTTGTAACGTAATAAATAAATATATAAATATCTTCACGCAATTCCCAATACAGGGGTAGACAGAGGTCAAGTTCAGACAATTAAGTCCCTATGACCCACCTTCCACCGAAGATATTTTCGGGACAACGGACTTTACTACTACGGGACTTTTTGTAACGTAGTTTAGTTATCATCGACCAATCGTCACAGTAATACCGGCAGAGGAAACATCGAATATAACTATAACTGAAGTCACAGAGAGAGAGAGAAAATATTTAAATTGTGGCCACTTGATATTAATATTGAATTTTTATAATCTATATCAAATGTAAATAAATGCTTATTATAATCAAATGTAAATAAATACTTATTAAATAAAGTTACCATTTTCTGTAAGAAATTCGTAATACTTAATTTTTTCATTAGTATTTTCTTAGTACTTCATTTTTTTCATTCCTGTAATAATATTATCTTTTATGCATATTACTTGTACACACACGATATTTCACATCTGCCAGGCGTCCCATGACGGCTCACATATTTTTTAATTATATATCATGATTTGGTGTTTTAAGGCTTACAAGGAATTTATGGAATGGTGGTACTATGGTCCTATACTAATTGCAATAGTTCTGTTTTTACTCATCGGCACCACATTCCAGCAGAGAGCGGAAATAGTAATACAGCGGGTTGGTAAGTTTATGTTCAAAGTATTACAAATGCAGCTGTAGAGATGTTAATTTGATTTTTGTATAACTTCACGCAATTCTCCAATACTGGGGTCGAGACAATTAATTCCTATCGACCCATCTTTCACTGAAGACATTTATTTTACAACATAACAGGCGGTAATCCTGTCGCCGTCTATCGGTCCAAACCTACGATATAACTAGTACATATGTTTTGGAAAAATCCATTGGTAAGAGCCTACTCATACCTCTTGAACCCGAATCCATACTTTCAAAACATTAAAACAAATAGTAGATTACAGACAATGATCTGATCTCGAATTAAGTAGCTAAAGATTTCTAGCTTACTTCTTCTAAAAGTCTATTGCAAGTCGTGGGCCTAGACCATAAAGCTTTGCCATCTTCAGCGTGCTCAAAATAGGTCTGGCATTACTGAGAAGGCTATCTCGTCGATAGCCAATAACATTTCAAGGCTTTTCCTTTTATAGCTTCTCAACACACCCACGGGAAGAAAGAGACAGATATGTGCCTGTCACGTAAGCATATGGTTATATGAGTATAATTTATTTCAATATTAAGATGAAAATTTTCCTTATACAGTGTGTTCAGGCTCCACAAAGAAGTTGTTGCCTACCCGAAATGGCAACAGACGTCTCCCAGCCCACATAAAGCTTATTTATCACATTAAATTTATGAAGGAATTAACTGGAGAAGAAGTATTTTTAAAGCATTAAAGTTCATTAAAAAAACAACTAAATCTTTGTTCTTCTTGTGTCTGTTAAGAACGAAATTGTTTAAAACAAAAATGTTTCTAGAAATTGTGAGATTGTAGAAAATAAAATGATAGACCTCTAATAATAGTTTAACTAATTAAATGTTTCAAGGGTGTAGTTAAGAGCGTATGATGTGTCGGATGCTATTTAAAAATAGCGAGGCTTTCTTAAAATAAATAGACATAGGATTTGAACTTGTGACTGTTGCAGTAGTTTATAACTCATAACAGGAATTTATTCATTAATTTTATTATGATAATGGCACACAAAGAATACTAAGACAAGATGTGATAAAACTTAAATTAGTTCAAAGTATGCGTATAAAGATTTAAAATTGAGACATATAATCACACTTAGATATATCTAAAGTCACGATAGCCGAGTGGTTGGAATTCGTGTAAAGAGACCCGAGTGCGATCCAGAGCTGGTAGGCTTGCACTATTTTTTTTATCGTATAATAACTTATGTACGATTTATACCGTTGGCTTGGACATAAAGTTGTCATCGAAGTCAACACCTGTCACGTTGTCCCAAAAAGTGTGTCTTCGGTGGAATGTAGGTCGAAAGGACTTAATAGTCTAGACCTCTGTCTACACCTGTATTGGGAATGGCGTGAAGGTAATTTTTTTGGATGTAACTTAAACAAATACCTTTACCTACCCTTCTTGGAATTTTTAGTTTTGTTGAAACTTCGGAATCTTGACATTGGCAGAATTCTATTTCTAGAGTCCATTAAAAAAAAGATCAAGATCAAAAAAGTAGATGTGTCAATTATTTTATTTTTAACTTGCTGCCCCGCGGGGGCAGCTAGCTTTGCTCGCAGTTTATCACTTAAAGCGGAACCCCAATTATGTTTCTAAAATAAATATTGACTATGTTGCTCCTTATAACATTAGCTATCTCTCAGTGAAAGTCCTGTTAAAATCGGTCCAGCCGTTTCAGAGATTAGCCAGAGATAAGTCATGTAACGTTCTGGGTACTTATTGTAGCGTCTGAAGTACTGATTGTGAAGGAAAATAAAAGGCACCTAGACTGACATGTTATATTCTTTATACTAAAGTCTATCCTTGCGATACCGCTGAACGTTGAGTACCTGACTTTATTTAAAATGGCTAATGCCCTTTCATTGTAAGGATTTACAAAGTTAACAGATTATTTTATGGTGCTAGCACGTTGTGTTTCATTGTTAGTCTGACGAGGAAAGCTCAAAGTTGTTCAGCGTGCTATAGAAAGGGCAATGCTCGGTGTTTCTCTGTGTTACAGAATGCGTCTTCCGAACTCGGCTCCTCAATGGAGATCTCCGCAGCAAAACTGAGGCTATCGTTATAGCCTTGAAGACACTAAATATTTGTCTAGCATACTTAAGCATATATCTGTGTAATAATAATATAGTTATATTCTTTAAAAATTGTAGCTTATGGTTATTCTGATTCACAAACTATATTACTATGAATTTTCATCAAAATCCTTTCCGTAATTTTTACGTGATAGTGTAACAAACATCCATCCATCCCCATGATATAATATAAAAAGTCACGATAGCCGAGTGGTTGGGTGATCGGAATTTGACTCGAGAGACCCGAGTTCGATCTCCTGGTGGCAGGCTTGTACCATTGTGTTTTTTCAAAACCTATGTACGATTTATATCGTTAACTTGTTGATCGTTACGTTGTTCCAATATATATATTTATTTTACATCCATACTCACAAACTTTTGCATTGGTCATATTATAGTAGCATAGGATGTAGTTACTTGCGTACTGTAATTAAAATAGATTCTTCAATATAACTAATAAGATGGAAAATAAACAGATTTGGTGCTTTTATATATAAACTCTTCGCGAGAACCTCGCACGACATTAAGTGGTCATAAATCCCGAGACGTCGGGACTATAACGGGTGTGTTTGAACGTTCCCACTGTAATATTATTGATACGCATTTTAGGGTTAATAAAACTTATTCCACGACTTTAAGTTTTATTTCTTATCAATCATGCGGCATGCAATTTGATTTTATTATTTTCAATGGAGACAAACATCTATAACTCCAGAAGAATAACAACTAATCAACTAACTGATAAAGTTTTTTTTATCTTGCAATTTCTCAACACTGCGGTGGGCAGAGGTCTAGACAATGAAAATTTTTTGACCTAATTTTCCCCGTAGCTTATTTTAGACAGCGTGACAGGTGGTGAGCCGGTCGTCATCTTAGTGTTCAAACTAACGTTACAGTAAACTTTTTACATAGATCAATATTCACATATAACAGAAATAACCAGCTAGGCTTTAGGATCGTCAACTAATAAAGTTAAATTGGATTCAAAATGTGCTATTAAAAATTTTAATTATTAGCAAGATTTGGATTTTGCTATTAAAAATAATAAACTGTTGAAGTGAAGATACCGCAACATATTTATTGCAGAAGCAATATTATAAAAGTGATTTTTACAAAACTTTATATTGCAATTATCATCAAGCCAGGGCAAATTAATCAATAAATGACTTCCTACCAATAAATAATACCAGGTAGTCATCTCTTGGCACAAAAGAAAGTGGGAAAAAGTACTGAGGATAGGCAAGTTACTTTAACCATAAACCCAAACAAAGCATTTGCAGTACAATGATGGTGGATCGCATTATTAATAAGCATAAACATGATGAACTCGGAAGCGCTCCGCCATCTTCAAGGCGAGTGTAGCCAATGTTCACGTCATAAAAAATATGTCACCCATTTCTTTCCCGTGGGTGTCGTAAGAGTTGAATAAGGGTAAGCCCAGAATATCGCAATGGCTACTGATAGAGTAGAGTGAGTGAGTGAGTAGAGTAGGGGGTCATAAATTTATTTTTAGTCATTATTTTCTAGGCTATACGCCTATAGGCTAAACGTATACTGAAAAAAACAAATTTTTTTGAGACGACTTCATTGACTATTGACTCATTAACCGTAGTAGTTGTATATACACCTACCTACCACCTTATAGGAAATCTATACTATTACTTAGTGACTAAATTAGTGTAAAATAACGTGTAGTATCGGCGTAAGAATAATACCACCCCATGGGTGTTGTAGCAGGTGACAGTTGAAAAAGTCTTTGGTTAATTGATATTTGATAA